>JAPSGF010000029.1:7751027-7873560 GCA_035772895.1 Perdix hodgsoniae | reverse complement strand
CTGGCGCCGCCTGGCGGCCGCGCGGCGACACCGCGCCCTGTCCCGCGCCGCCTCGCGCGGCCCGGCGCCGCCGCTGCGGTCGCTGCAGAATTACCGCGCCGGTCGCCGCCGCTCGGATCTGCTGCCGTGTGCACGCGAGCCCAGCGAGGGCCCCGCTGCAGCCCGGCGGGAGCCGCTCCGCGCGTGGCGGTGGCCCGCACGCGGTTCTCACGACGCTGAGGCGCGGCCGCGGTTGTAACTGCAGTGAGAGCCATTAGCCCGGCCCCGAGCTGTCCTCTCCTCCTCTCACGGCGTGCCTGGCGTCTCCTAAGAAGTGGCAGAGCGCTGTTCGCTGCCTCACCCGACGCGGCCCAACCAGCCCGGCCCCGCCGGGTTACGTCTCCCCCGGGCCGCCCCGCGCGGCCGTGCGCTGCCGCAGAGAGCGCGCATAAAGGCGCCTTTGCTGCGGTGCAGGACAGGCTCCGAATAAAAGAGGAAAATCGTGAGACTGGGAGGTACTCCAGGGCCGGGATGGAGAATGCACAGAACAACGACCACATTGATAGACCCCGAGTCCTGCTGTGGTGGGACGGAGGGATCCTCCCTGCGCAGTGGGGCAGCGAATGTGTGGAGCCGCAGGGATGCTGTAAGGCTGAGCAGCCCTGGGATGCTCTCTCCTGTCATCAGAATGAATGCCCCTCATCTCCCTGCCATATCCCTCACCCCAGGCGCTGCCAGCTTCCAGTGCCTTCTGCCAGGTGCTTGCAGTGTCACTAATTAATGGGGCCTGGTGGTGGACAAAGCCGGCACTGCAGAGGGGGAGGTGGCACCGCCTCCAGGGGTTCAGCTGGGGCTGCAAAATTGGCAGCCTGTCTTTGACAGGGAACTGGTGGGGAAACACCTCATAACAAGACATATCCCTCCAAACTCACAGCATAGTGCGAAGACCAGAGAGCCTCAGTCCCAGTGGCAGTAGCAGAGCAGCCCTGTTTGCGCTCCAAGAGACTCTCCAGGCAGTGCCTCACCCCCTGGACTCATGGGCTGAGCTGCTCTTTTTGCCACACTTTCCATTTCCGCTACTTGTGGCCATCCCTGCAGGCGAAAGCCAGCTGCAGCTTCTAAAGATGCCATTCTCACTTCACCACCAGCAGCTCCAGCTCTGACTCACTTCCTTTCCCACTGCACTCCATTTTGGCCACTGCTGGAGGAAGTCCCACAGCAAGCAGCCTCAGGCACAATCCGGTCACCTCCTCCAGCAGGAACACACCACGTAACACTGCGTCATGCACACCACGCTGAGCCCAGGCTCTGTGAATGCCCCCATAAATGCTATCCCTGCCCACTGCCACTTCATAGGAGCAAGCAAGCCCACATGGATCAGTTCTTGTATTTGTTTTCTCTTATTGCTGACACTCAGCCTGACTGACTTGGAATGTTTGATTCTTGTCTGCAGCACCTGGGAACACTCAACATTTCAGACAATACAGGCTGCTGTCACCACATAGGCCACCCATTGCTGCTGCACCTTCAAAGAAGGAAGATCTGGGCAGGTCCTGGGGAGGCCTATATGTTTTACACCGAGGAGGCTCCTAACACGCTCAGACCTTTGTCTGATGGCTGCAGTAATGAATCCTCAGGGCCTCCTGCCCAGCGGCCTGGAAGAGCAGTTGTCTACCAGCCCAGCACTGAGTTGGAGTGGCACAGCTGAGGGGACAGACTGTGGCTCTGGGAAGTGGGCTCTCAGCCCTTTGGGCCATAGGTCAGGAGCCAGGCTGCCCCTGCGCAGCGCCACTGCCCAGGGTGCAGGGTGGGCTCAGGCTGCCCATGTTGGTGCTGCTGTGGCACAGCACGAGGGTCTGCACTGCTCCCAGGAGCTGCAGAGTGGGAGTGGCTCTGAGGCACACACAGCTCAGTGCTCTCCTTCTGTCCTTCAGGCTGGGACACAGAGCGGAACTTGTCACGCTCGGAAAGAATCCCATGAAGCCTGGTCACCTTTTCACTCTGATTTACTATCATCTTTCACAGGCTCCGTCTTTTGGCTCTTTTGGTACTGCCAGCCATGGCTACTGCTGTTGATAATACATCTACTCTGGCTTTCTTGAGAGCGGCCATACCTCAGAGCTGCTGTTCTCCTGCTGGAGCCATCTTCTCTCATCGCGTTCTCTCTCTCTTTCTCAGCTGGGGCCAATCTGTCTGGGAAATAGTCCAATTTGCTTCCATCTGATGGGAGCAGATCCCAGCTCCATTCCCTTCATCTACGCTGGAATAAAATCAGCCAAGGTCATTACTCTGAAATCACCCATTTTCCTCCTCTACATTTTTGCTGCCACTTTTCCCCCTCTGTGCTGGGCCAGGTGGGGAGCAGAGGCACTGTTGAAGGCCTCTTTTCCCTCAGGGTCTGCCCTCTGTGAGTTTGGTGCCACATGGCACCAGTGCCCCAGTGAGATGTGCCCCAGTTCATGGTCTCTCACATGTTTTCAGTGGGAGTGCATCACAACTCCAGGCAGAGCTCAGACTCTCAGCAGTGCTTGGCAAATCCACCATGTGCTGCCCCAGGGCTGCAAGTCACATGGGGATGGGATGCATTCCCCCCCTGAGCTCCATACCCAGTACCTCCCTGCTACAGGCCTGCTGCCAGAGTGCTCCCAGTGACGGGCATAGTCCAATCCAGGCCAAATTCCCTGGGGTCACTGGGGGCTGCTGTGCCCAGTGCCAGGCTCACATCTTGATGGCCCTGAGTCCTCAATCTCACCTCAGAGCTCATTTTAGCTCAGGGCTTAAACACAGGGGGGAGGGAGTGTCCCCAGAGCACAGGGCTGCATGGTGCTGAGGCCTGAATCTGCTATGAGCTGTCTCATGCACTGCTGTTGACTGGGGCTGCATGCACATATCCACGGTTAAACACTCAGAGCCCAGCTGTCAGCCCCAGGAAGCACCATTGGATGTGACCACAAGAAGCTGCTTGCACCTGGTTCCGAAACATGACTGAGCTGAGGGGTGGGCAGATCCTTGGGCAGGGGGTCCTGCACCAGGTGTGTCCTGCGGTGCTGCAGGTGTGCAGTGAGCTGCTGGGATGCCCTCCCCCCTGTGCTGGGAGTTGCCTCACTGTCACTTCCTGGAGATCTCCTGTCTCTGTGAGGCAGCATGGCTCTGGGGCAGTGGTGCTGATGGGGGGGTTGGACCTGCAGGGCTGGGCTCAGCAGGACACATCCCTGCCTGTGGGTGGGTGCTGGGTGGCTGCTGCCTGAGGGACTTTAAGCCCTAAACTTGGAAGCAGAGTGCTCTGTTTTTGTAAACAATGAATGTAGTTTGTGGCAGAGCCCAGTGCTCCTGAAGGAGGGCAGTAGCTGTTCATATGGTGAGGAAGGCGGGGTGCAGTGCACGGGTATCTGCACCTATCAGAGTGCTGGGGGGACTCCATGCTGCCATGGAGGAATTGCCTGCAAAGTGGTCACTGAGCCTCTTGTGGCGTGATGGTGGTGAAAAGAGAATCGCTGCTGAGCTGTGTCATTTATAGAGCCCCAACATTAACTAATTGTGATTGATAATCCACTACCAGAATGAATGATGCTGTGGACTTATCCATATAATCCCTGTTTGTGTGTTTAAAGACTGATAGGAGAGCCAAAAAAAAAAAACCAAAAAAATCAAGATAAAAAGATAAGGATAAAGATGCATGGTGATGTCTTGGAAATCTAATATAGCGTAGAAAATATCCCTTTTAAAAATACACTATTAGCTGCTGTCAAGTGACAGCCATTTGGCCCTCACGTGCTCCAGATGAATGCAGCCAAGTTGTGTCAGAGCTCTTCTGAGAGCACTGCCTATGCTGCTCACCAGGCTGCTTCCTGGAACACGCTGGATGCATGAAATCTGCATGAAGGCTTTGTGATGGGGCTTGTCAACAGAGCCCACAGCTGGGTTATGAATCACCTCAGCTCGTCACGTGAGCTGGTTTCACACCAATATCTCTAGAGGGAAAGTGCTGGAGGGCTGAGGGAGGCAGGAGTGAGGATGTCAGATGCAATCCCCCACCCGGGTTCCTGATGGAAATGTTTCTCCCCCTCCACCAGCTAATGACTGGTTCTAATGCAATAGAATGGAGTGAAGTGGCCAACATAAAGTGCATGCGTTCTGTTTTCGCATCTGAGCCTCACACGTCCACGAGCCATAGTCTGACATGATTGGGGGTGTTATTGGTCACACGGTCTGACATTTTGCCAAAAGGTCTCTTTTGTCTTTTCTCTGGTGTGAAAATGAGGGATGCTATTTCTTGTGTTCTATAACAAAAAACGGAGCTGCTGGGGCTTAAGGAGCCATTGGATGAGGGAAACTGAAGCAGGAAGAAGATGGAGGAGGAGGATGAGAACACCGCCTCTGTACAATAACAGAACCCAGACTCCTGATAACCAAACATATATTGGATCTTTAGTGATGCTTAATGGAATACATTGTAGGGAGTACCTGAAAAAATGTGGATTTCCCAGCCCAGATATCACAGCATACCATCTCTTGCATCCTTTACCAGGATGATCTTGAAAGCTTAGCATGATTTTGCTTGGTTTTATATTTATTTATTCAGTTGTCATTAATAACAGTGAAAATGAAACTGCCCACTACTGACTGAGTTCCCTTGGCACTCAGCTGAAGCACACAATTACGCAAAACAGGCAGACTCCCACTGCACGTTATCCCAGGCAGAGAAACACAAACCGAACATCGGAGACAAATTACTCACCCACCAGAAGAATTACTCACTGTGGACAAGGAGACTTTTACAAGGTTGATCTAAGTGCACAGATGAATGTTACAGCTGGTGTGAGTTCAGCAGCCAATGAAAGTGCAGCAGAGGAAAAAATAAAGAAGAGATAAGGAGATGCAGGTTTGTTTTTGAGTGGAAGAGGTCCTGCACTGCCCTGCTCGGATGGAGTGCCCCATCCTCTGCCATTCTCAGATCAGGAAGGCATTTGATCATATGCCAAACTTTAAGTTCTCAATTATCCCTAACAAAAGTAACCATTTGTCTTAAATACAGTCACACTGCTGGATATGTTGCAAAGAAAGCTCTGCTTCCCAGGAGAGGAGCAAAGAGTGAAAATGTGTAATACCAACGCCTTTTTCTGATGCTCTCTGTGTGCTCCCCTTCTTTCTGTGCTACACACAGAGCCGGGGATGTCGATATCCATCTGACTGTTTTGTGGCTGCTGACATTGCCAGCACTGGGGCTGGTTAACGTGCTCTCAAACCATCCTCTCATGGTACTGAGCAGCCGCTCCAACCCTTCAGCTCTCCCCTGCATGTCACAGCTCTGGCTTTGTGACAAGCAGCCCCCCCAGCAGCCATGCTGCAATGCTGGTAAACAACATTTGTGGAGATGTGCTGCCATAAAAGCTTCTGATGCTTTTGCATCACTGCTCCTTCTGCACAGACGTGCTGCAGACAAGAGCCCACCTGTTGGCAGCAGAAATGCAGGTGGCTGCAAAGCACCGCAGTCCTCCGGCCGAGGGCGTTCATCTCCCGCAGGAGCGCAAATGAGCTGCACCCTGCAGGCAGCCCTCCCCCCGAGCGCCGCATGGGCGCAGTGTCAACCCGAGCCGCGGCAGGTCGGCTTCCTCCTCTCCTGGGCATTTCCTAAACCTCTTTGTTCTGCCATCGCCTCCTGGGATGCTTCTTCCTGCCCTTCTCCTGTCTGTGCCCACGCTGAGCACTCGAGCAGGGTGAGGAGCCGGACTCTCCCAACATTACGCGTTGGCTTCTTTGCTTTGGGAAGAACTGCATTCAGTTGTTGGGATTCAGCCTCATTGTGAAACAAATGCAGAGTTTCACACAATGAGTGGATTGGCATAAGAGAGGGCAATTGTACCGCTCTCTTTCCTCATCTGTTGTGTGGGATCAGCGCTGTTAGATCTGCAGCTGGTTAAGTGTAAGACTCCAGCATGGGAACAGAAGCACTGTCTGTTGTTCCTCAGTGATTGCCTGGGGGGTGAGATGCAGTGCTCCCCTGAAGCACAGCCCCACACACACTCCTGCCTTTCTTCCTCCCCCAGCTCTCTAGAGTAGAAAGAAGGAAAGAAAACAGGTTTGCTAATAGTGCCAATTTGGAAGCAAGTAGTGCATTTACATTCCAGACCTGGCATGAATGTCCAGCTGCAGAAGTCCCAAGCAAGGTGACAGCCAGCAAATGAAAGGATCCAGACAATTGCAGCCATTTTTCTGCTTTGTTTTCACTGAAGTAATTCAGACAAGGCCAACTGTGTTACTTGGATTCTCTAAGGTATAATTTAGGCATGAGTTGTTTACAATCAACTCTCATTTTCATCAGCTGGGAGGAAAGCATGGGTTCTGTTGGATATTCCATCGGGTGGGTTGATGACTACTTTTTAACCACTAATATTTGTTCATCCTCTGCATCCAAGCAGCCACCAGCTGAGCTCTGCCCCTCATACCTCTGTGCTCACTCTGCAGGACTGTGCAGCAGGGCACTGCAAGTGTGGTTTCAGTTTTGCTGAGCAGAATTAGTGCCAGAGATGGGTTGTTTGACCGGTGGCCCTATGAGTGCTGGGTCTGCTGGAAACAACATGCACTCCCTTTCTGAATCCTGCCTGGTCTGTGCTGTGCAGCTGGCTGTGCTACAGCACTGCAGGGGGATGCAGAAGGTGCCAGAGCCCAAACCTGGCCCAACGGCATCAGAAATTGGGTTTGTGTGGGTCCTGGAGAACAAAGATTCACAGCACCAGCCATTGCCACCTCCACCACGGAGCCAGCACCTGCAGCTCGTTAGTAATGATGAGCTTTAACAATAACAAGGTGTTCTCTTCGGGTGAACTCCATGAAGTTAAGGGTTGTTGCCATTTCAGTAACCTTCCCAGGGGTAGGCAGGCTGCAATGTAATAAAGCCCCTGCTCTGCACCCCAGTGTAAGCAACTGCATCACTTGCACTAAGCTCAGGTTGGATGGCAGTGTTGTTTGTGTGATTTTCTGCTCTCCTGGGGGTAGAAATGCTGAGAAAGGGGCATCCCGTGGCAACCACAGCCCCTGAAATATGCTTGCATACAATGGGATATGTGGATGTGTGAAAATAGCATTAAGATCACTGTTTAGCTAGAAAGATGGAGTAGCTGACATTCAGGTGACAGAAATAATCCAGTTTCTATATGTGTGGTGTTTACATTTTAAAGAAGAGTGAGCTTCGAAAGGTGATTTGAATTATTTAGGCTGTGTGTTTGCCTCTCCTTTTTCCTTTCCCAGCTGTACCAGCAGATTGCCCCACCTGCTGTGCAGGTTTGGGGCTGCAGATGCTGGTGGGTGAAGCAGTAAGCTGCCTGTTCTCCCAGGCTGCCCCAGTAAGCCAAAGACAAAGCTGTTTCCATTATTATAAAAAGACTTATGGATGTTTCCAATACTATGCCGTTTTCAAACTTTGCATATTTTACAAGACTGATTTTTGCAGCAAGTTCACATACAAATACATCTCTGTGCACATGGGCATGCATGCTGTATGCTGTCTCTCTGCAGCCTGAACTGCCTGAGAGCTCTTTGTCTTAGAGCTTTTCTATACAAAGTCCAAAATGCTACGACTGGTCCAACATAGGACTTGCTGACACTTGAGATGTGTACTTGCATCTGTCTTTTTTTGTGTGTGTGTAAATGTGTGCATTACATACATGTGAGACTTCTACATTTTGGCTTATCTTTAAGATTACTGGATGTGTTGACTGCACATAAGAAAAGTGTAAACCTCTGAGACCACTGGGGCCGCCAGGGAAATTTCAGGAACGAGATTGCACTGTTTATGTTAGGTCCAAAAATACACAACACCAGATGACACCCCACTGGTGACACTATAATGACAGACAGCTATCAGCATCAATGCAAATCACACGCTGCTGGACTCCACATGCCACAGATTTATCTCAAAATTGCAGAGAGTAGGGCTCTGCAAGATACAGGTATGGAAGTGTTTTAGGTTCCCTGGTAAAAAGAAATGGATGAGTGGTTTGGAACTATGTTTGTTAATGAGATACCCTGTGTTTCTATTCCAGCACCAGGTCACCTTGAGAGGACTGCAGGACCTGATTAGACCCAGGGGGGAACAAAGAGATCAAAGAGGACCTTTTCCAACAGCTGGGTTTTTGCTCTTGTATGGGGTGGCATGGACGCCTTTTGGGCAGAGTTTGAGTCCAGGCAGTGTACAGGGCAGGTCTGGCAGATGGTGGGGCTGGTGGCGACCTCAGGCACAGCACTGGGTGAAGGTCAGGGTACTGGAGGTTGTGGCCAGGATTGGAGGTAATGCCAGCAGGGCCCCAGCGGGATCAGGGTTGGAGGTGATGATGAGCCCAGTTCATATCAAGCTGTGATATTTACTGAAGGGTTGAGTTACTTAGGTGATGCTGTGGGGTGATCCAATAGGGCTCCTAGCTGGGGCTGGCTGATGAGAGGGGGCTGAAGGTCAGGCTAATAGAACCATGGGCAGAGTTACAGCTGGGTGCAGGATCTATGGGACTGTGCCTGGGGCTGGACTGGGGGCCTAACCCGCAGCTAGAACAACTCATAACAGGAAGCTGGAGCTGAACTCACAGGAGCATTTGGATTCACAAGGCCCTGGGTCCTGCAGAGCTGCTGGGCAGTGGTGCAGCAAGGGCTGTGCTGAGCTCAGTGTAGGCCTGTTACAGCTGCACGGTGCCGCCAGAGGGTGGGCTCTGCTGCTGGCGAGGCTGCAGGCCCAAGGGGGGCTGTCTGGGGTCCGCTCTGTGATGCACAGCGGAGAGCAGAGGTGTGGGGAGTGGAGCACAGCAAATGGAATTGACTCAGTGGTACATCCCTTAAAGTACTGAGATTTTAATCAAAATGCCTGGGTTTGTACTGAGGTGTGCAAAGCAAATGACATCTGTTCAGTTAAACACTTTTTCAGTCCTTTCGTTTAAAAGCACGCAATGAGCATCAATGCTGAATCCTGAGCAAGGTCTACAAGCGTGGGAGAGAACAGCACCGAAGCTACTGAGGTAAGTCAGATTTCTTTGAGTTAACAAAGCAGAGTGCAGACTGCAATAATGAATTTATGGTCTGATTGCTATACTGTGGGAAAGAGGGGAAGGATTTAAATCCCTATTAAGTTTAAGCTGCATTTTAGTGCAGCCGGCCCTTCAGTAGTACAGTTAGAAACGCCGTCTGTCAAATCCCGCTGACATATTTTGGCAATAGATATTTCCTCTAATTGAAAGCAATTGTTGTGTTGTAAGCCTTCCTCCCTTCTCTTTTGTTTTCGTTAACGGGTAGCGGTGGCCCGTCTGCCTGAGCACGTATTGAGCAACAGCTCGCTGCAAAGTTAGCATATTGCGAGCAGCGCGGCACGATCCTCTGCCTTCAGAAGGAAGAGTTTCCTGCGGGCCCTGGCAGGGGCTGCTGGGGCGAGCGGGCAGGGCTGGCACCGCCGCAGGTCTCGCCGCACGGTCGGTGCGGGACTTCCCATCCCAGCCCTGCATACAATGGCCCAGGCCCGATGTCGGCTTTGTTTGGAGCAGCCAGCCCAGCCCTCGCTGCGAATCCCTCGCGGGGATGCTCTGCTTTATGCTGCGCTCTCTTCCTCTGCTGAGAGCCAAGAGCCGCGTCCCACGCTGCTGGAACTCGGTCAGAAGCAGCAGGGCTGGGCTGGCGGTCCGGCACCGCCGCGGCTCCAGGCGGGGCTGCCAACACCGGGGCTGCCCCCGAGCGCTCCGAGCCGAGCAGTGCCCGAGCCCCCGGCTGGCTCCGGCGGCAACGGCCCGCAGCGACGAGGGGCGGGCGGGAGGTGAAGCTGAGGCCGGAGGGGCGTCACCATGAGCGTCACCACCGCCAGCCACAGCGAAAGCTCTCGTGGGGCGCAGCTGGAGGTGCGTTTGGGCCCACGGCCGCATCTCCAGCCGAAGTGGGCGAGAACTGCGAGCGCTGAGCACAGTTCTGAGCTTTCGGAGAAATGACAAAAGGCAAGCAGCACATCAGAGGTCCTGAAGGAGGGAGGAGCCTGGGACTTCTGCATCCTGACGGACAGCCCTACCTGTACAACCAAAGCTCCATTCCACTCAGCGTGAGTGACAATTTTCAGCACAGGATGCAGAAAACAGACTTTTTTATTGCCTTTGACAAATCTCTTTGTCTTGAGGATCCCGTCATCATGTGTGTATGAACTTTCACGAGCGCCAAATCCATCACTCACCAGGGAAGGACCTCCTTGTGCTCCAGGCTCTGTGCACAGCTCTCTCTGGAGGCAAATCCCTCACGATGCGCGCCAGCTGCCGCGCTGCCGACAAGGTTACGGCTGTATTACGTACTCAGCTCTATATTACTCTGGGAAAGGTTCATTTTTGAAAACAAAGAGGTTTGAGGAAAAAAGCATGATTCTGCTCAGGAGGCACAGCACGTCCCATAAATCCCCCCTGCCCTCGCTTGGGCTGGTGGCAGAATGGCAGCAGAGCACACGAGTGCCATTCCCGCTGTAGCCATCTGCAGAGGAGCGTTGGCCCTCACCACTGCTTGTGCTGAAAGTATGTTTGGGAAAAGGTCTGTGTCTTATTCTTTCTGCTGAGCACCTATCGGAATTCCCATGTGCCAGATCAGTAGTAATGACAGTCTAACCTCCATGAGCTGCAATACAGTGCCTGCAATATAGATCAGTAATAGCAAAACAGGGGCTCAGTCCATGCTCATCCAAAAACTCACTGAGCATTGCCAGCCGGTTTCCACACTCTGTGGTTTCTGAGTGCCCTGAGGTGTGTCTGAGCACTCTGCTGCTATATCCAGCTCAGTGCTGGTCGGCACTAACATCAGGCTGGCAAGGCAGGCAGGGCTGGTGAGCACTAGGTAAGAGCAGTGATTAGGGCTGTTTGAGAGCAGGCAGTGAGTTCTATGTTTAAGCAAATCTCTGATCCTCTTTGTTTCCCTTGGTATGTGGTACCAGGTCAGCCCTGCCTTGCCTACAGCCCCGGCCTTCACCTCGGCTCCTCCTGCAGCCTTCAAGGTGACAGCAACTCATGTGCTGCTCCCTTGCTGTGACCCAATGCAGCTCACCAACGGCGGTTTTCCATTGTTATGCGTTTAAATAGCAAAGTGTAGCAGAAATGCTAAGTCACTGCCTGAAGCAGTGATTGAGCACCTGGTGGAAGGCAGGGCCAGCCGAGGGAGCTCAGGTGCATGCAAGGTACTGAGTGATGGAAGAGATGGAGCTAGGATCCACCCTTTCCCCGACCATTTTTGAGGGTTCTCAGTGGAGGTGGGTCTCTGGAGGTCTTTGTGTATCTGAGGTCTTCTAAAGGTAAGCAGCTTTTCTTCCTATGTTTTTCTATCTATGGTTGCTGTATTTAGGCTTGTCCTCATTTGCTGCAGCCTAGGATTGTGTGACTCTGCTATTTCTGCTGTACTTTCCATCACATTATAGCATTACAGCATAATGCAAAGCAATTGACCAGAAGAGACTCAAAACAAGTGTCTGCTGAATATTGGTGAATCTTCCCTGTCTTCTCTTGCCTGCCATCACTTTGAAAATGAACAGGTGCCCCATTTAGAGGCACAACAGGAGGGAGCTCAGCAGAACTGAGCACTGCCTGGCCCAGAGCAGTGCACATCTTGACCATAGCAGTCTCCATGTGCTTGTCCTGGGCTTGGCTCAGCTCAGCTCTCAGCTGCTGCATCTGACCCTGCTCACCATGTGCAGCTCTCCTCCAGATCCATGGGCACTTACCCCGCAGGAAAACCCCACCACATGTATAGGTATGCTCCCTGTATTAAAGCGCTCAGATCCCGTCAGTGTTGAGTCAATAGAATCTGAGTAATTGCATGAGTACCTCGTGTTTCCCCTAAAGGGAAACTGTTCTCGTGTAAATATATTTATTAATAATTAAAGTGTTTTTGAGTTCTGACGCATGCGGCCCCTCTCACCCACAGAGACAGCTGAAAGCCCTTATCTTTGGACCTGTGGCAGGGGAGGGGATTTGGGGACTGATGGTCTATTGCAGGCAGCAGAGGTTTGGTTGTGACCTTTTTTTTTTTTTTCTTCCTGAACAAAAAAATAACGGTGAGAAGTGTGTATGAGAGATTCAAACCCTTTACTGCTCCATTAGGAGTATTGCCCTGAAATACTCTAACAGCCCAGATAATA
This sequence comes from Perdix hodgsoniae, assembly GCA_035772895.1. Classification (NCBI taxonomy): domain Eukaryota; kingdom Metazoa; phylum Chordata; class Aves; order Galliformes; family Phasianidae; genus Perdix; species Perdix hodgsoniae. Next base: position 7,861,451 of record JAPSGF010000029.1, on the reverse strand, counting down.
GGGTGGAAAATCATTTCTGGAAAACATTCCTCTCAAAGCATCTTACCAGAGGATTGTTTCCTAACAGCAAAGAAATCTTTGTCAAACAATCCTTCAATATCACAAATATTTGGGCTTTAATTGTACCAGCATAGATAACAGCTCAGCAGTGGAAATGGGAACCGGGGCTCCTGGGGGATTTGTCTCTGGCAAAGGCGGGGCTGGATACCTCGGGCAACTCACGCATTTCTTTGTGCTCTTTGGCGCACACACACCCCCACCCACCCCACACCCCCACCCCACACCCCCACCCCACACACCCGACTGTAATGTGGAACATAATTTGATGTGCTTTAAAAGGCTGATTTCTCATGGAAGATGCTCTGTTATCAGGATAAGCAGCCATAAGGAATCCTAAACTAGGCAGATTAAGGGTTTGGGATCATGGATGTTTATTTCTATGTAATTAAAGACACAGTCACATTTAAATATTGCTAAGTTGTAGTTTTAAAGAGACCAAACAACTGGGAGCCCCATATTCACAATTAGCTAATAACTCTACTAATTAATGACATGATCAGCAGAGACAATGAGTTAGATAAGGTGAAAGCACAGCGTTTTATTCAATGTACATTTTTGGTGGATGTGGTGTGGCTGAGGCAGCTGTGTATTAATGAGTGCTCTGACGAGGGTGAGAAGGACAGGAAGGGGATGAGGGAAATTGGCAGGTGTAGAAATGAGATTAGACAGCAACAGAGGATTTTCCACTCCAGAACAGAAGTAGTGCAGAATCCCCATCAGCTTTGCTAGTGTTTTGTATAAATGGAAATAAGCGCCGTGAGGGTGGGCAGGACGGAGAGCTCCTCGCCAAAAGGAGCCTCGGCTTGCCAGCCCCGCGTTAAACGCTGCCGGCTGTTTGTGGGCGGCGAGGCGCCCCTGCTGCAGGGTTACCTGTGCCGGAGCAGCGGTACAACTGCCGCCGTATGGCGAAAGCAAAACCGCAGCCTTCCCCTCGGAGTTCCTTTGCTCAGCTCTCCGCGGGAGCTGCGATCGGACGTGCGGTGCCCCGCTCGTTTCCCACCTACAAGGAGATGAACACCCCCGGCAGCTCTGCCGCGGCCCCCGGCCCTCCCTCCGCAGCGGCTCCCTGCAGAGCCCTCCCAGCTCCGAAGCGTTCCCTCCCGGGGCAGAACGGCGGAGGTGCAGTTTCCCACCTTCAGCCGCCCAAGCAGAGCTTTCCCACGGCGATAAGGGAGTGTGTGTCAGAGGCTGCGCTATCTCGGAGCTGTTTCCCTCGCTGCGGGTTTTCAGTGGGTGGAATTTGGGAATATTAAAGCTTCTTTCTCTTCCCACAGTTAAAAAAGAGCCCGATGGAGGGCAGAGGAGATGCACGGTCCTGTTTTCAACTCTCGTGTTTGGCAACACGCGGGAAAAGCTTCCTCCGGGGGTGGGGCGGTGCTCCCTGGGGTGGCTGTCGGCTCCCGGCAGGACCGGACCGAACCGGGGCAGCGGCGGCTGGCTGGGGCCCGCTTCTCCCCAGGACTCCCCTGCTCCCACGCAGCCCGGGCGGGACGAAATCGACAGCCTCCGGCTCTGCGGCCGCTCTGCGAGAAGGCGAGGAGCCCCGGCCGTTCTCGGTTGCGTTTGTCCGCCTCGTGCGCCGCCCACCCCCGGGCTCGGGCACCGCGACCGCCGGCTGGGGGGTGGCGGGGACACATCTCCCGCCCGACGCGCCGTGGGGAAAATAGGCTGTTCCCATGGCCCCTCCTGCGCGAAAACGACGGGAAGAAGTGGGGAGGGCGGAGAAGAGCCGCTCCCGAGGCCGAGGGTCACCGCGTTTGCGCCCCTACCCGGCGCGGGGACGACCGGCGGCACGGGGAAAACATCCGCAACTTAATCACGTTCACATGACGAACCCCAAATAAGAAAGACGCGAGGAACGCCAAGAAGGGCGGAGACGGGGGCGGGCGGAGGGAGGGAGGTGCGGCCGTGAGCGCGCCCCGCCGCGCAGCGCCGCGCACCACCGCGGCCGCCACTTCCCGCGGGCGTCGCTCGGCGGCGGGCGTGCTGCCCCCGCAGGAAGCGGCCCGGCCCCTCCCGCCGCTCGCCGCGGGCTCATGCAGTGTGCGGCGCGGCGGGATGGGCGCGGGGACGGGGATGGATCCGGCGGCGAGCGCTGAGCCGCAGCCCCTCGCGCTGCTCCCGCTTCTGCCGCTGTTGCTGCTGCTGCCCGGCCGCGTCGCCGGCCTGGAGGTGCAGCGCAAGTTCCTCTCGCCCACCCCCACCAACAACTTCGCGCTGGACGGCCCCGGCTCCCGCGTCTACCTGGCGGCGGTCAACCGCCTCTTCCAGCTGTCGGGGGGCGAGCTGGCGCTGCAGGCGGAGGCGGCGGTGGGGCCGGTGCTGGACAGCCCGCTGTGCCACGCGCCGCAGCTGCCGCAGGCCTCCTGCGAGCACCCCAAGGTGCTCACCAACAACTACAACAAGATCCTGCAGCCCGATCCCGAGCAGGGCGTGCTCGTCGTCTGCGGCTCTATCTACCAGGGCCTCTGCCAGCTCCGCAGCATGGCCAACATCTCGGCCGTGGCCGTGCGCTTCCCGCCGGGCGGCAGCGACCCGCTGGCCGTGTTCCCCAGCATGCTGAACGTGGCCGCCAACCACCCCAACGCCTCCACCGTGGGGCTGCTGCTGCGCCGGGGCGGCGGCGGCGGGGGCGGCGCGCGCCTGCTGGTGGCCGCCACTTACACGGGCTTCGGCAGCCCTTTCTTCCCCCGCAACAGCAGCCTGGAGGACCACCGCTTCGAGAACACGCCGGAGATCGCCATCCGCGCCCTCAACGCGCGCGGTGACCTGGCCAAGCTCTTCACCTTCGACATCAACCCCTCCGACGACAACATCTTCAAGATTAAGCAGGGCGCCAAGGCTCGCCACAAGCTCAGCTTCGTCCGCGCCTTCCTGCAGCGCGCCCGCCGCCCCTACGCCTACCTGGCACTCAATAGCGAGGCCAACGCGGCCGATAAGGAGAGCCCCTCGCACAGCCTGCTGGCCCGCATCTGCCTGGGCGACGCGGCCGAGGCCACGCTCAACGGCAGCGGCGAGCCCAAGAAGCTGACCGAGTCCTACATCCAGCTGGGGCTGCGCTGCGGCGGTGCCGCCGACGCCTTCACCCGCCTCGTGTCGGTGTTCCCGGCGCGGGCGGCCTGGGGGGGCCCCGCCGAGGAGGAGCTGCTCTTCGGCGTCTTCGAGCGCGCCGGGGCGGGCGGCGGGCGGCCGCACTCCGCGCTCTGCGTCTTTCGCTTCGCCGAGATCGAGGAGACGATCCGCGCCGCACGCAACTCCTGCTTCGTGAGCCCGGGCGCGGGCATGGTGACGGTGCTGGACAGCGTGGTGCAGGGCACCGGGCCCGCCTGCGAGAAGAGGAACATCCAGGTGGGGCTGCGCGGGCACCTGCTGGCACCGGGCGGGCTGCGGGACGGGACGGGTTGGGACGGGCCGGGCTGCGGGACGCTGCGTTGCTCTGTGCTGTTCTGCGCTGTGGTTCGGCCGCCTGCAACTCGGGGGCGGCGGCCCCACCAGTCCTGTCGGGCGTCCGAGCCGGGCGGGCTCCTTCCTCCCGTAGCCGAGTTTGCGCTCAAGAGGAGAGAGTGTGCGAGGCGCGGCTCTGACCGCTGCGCCGAGGGAGGGTTTGATTCCCACGGTCCTCGTCCCCAGCGGACGGACCCGCAGTGACTCACGGCTCTGCGCGCTCCCGGCGCTGCGCGGCTGGGGATGCGGAGCGCCGCCAGCAGCAGCCGCTCCTTTCCCACGGGACGGCCCTGCGCGGGGCGGTGCGCGCACCCACGGCCGTACTTCGTTTGGGGCAAAAGTTTGCTGTTGTCATGGCTTGTTACCGAGCGAACGAAAATGTTAAGGCCAGGTAAAGACGTCTGTTTTCCCTTTCACTAAGGGTGTATAATGCGTTGGGGGTTGGGGGGGAAAGAGAGGAAAAAAGAGCTGTTCTAACACTGCATTTTTCCTGCCCTCTGGGAAGGATGCGTAACTCAGCTCCATCAAAGATCGTAAAAACATCTGTTTGATTTCAAAAGCAAGATCGAGTATTTGGGCTGAGGCTTCCCTGAGCAATGCCAGTGGCAAAGAGGAAGGTTTCCCATGGTAACCAAAGTGTTCAGTGTGGCATCTCCATGCCGCATTAAAATATGTAGTCTTAATGCACTGGTTCATGGATCAACCCTGGCAAAGTTGGATAGTTTTATCCTGGTGGCAAACTAACAAGCTGTTTGACAGCCAGGGAATCTGGTAGCTGTCCTGTCTTATGAGTCTGTATTGCTAAGACTCAATCTCCAAGTCCTGGAATGGTCACGGCTCTCCAAGGAGCCAGGAGCAGTCAGGAATCCCATTCACTGAGCAGAAGGCACTCGCAGGTCTCGCTGGCCATGGCTGAAGCTCAGCACCTGCAGCCTGAGCTCAGCGCCACACTGGGCTGCGACGGCTCCATCAGATGGGCTGAGAGGAGGTGGGAACTCTGCGGAGGTAGTGGCTCAGTTTTAAGTGAACCTCAGTGGCAGAGACAGCCAGTTTCCCAATGGTTCCTCTGTGCTCCTGCATGGTCAGGCAGAAACTGTATTTTTCTAACTTTTGTTTAATAAGGAAAAGAACTCCAATGTATGAACATTTACTGTACCAGGTGAGGTATTCAAACAGCTCATTCCTGAGAGATTCAGCAATGAAATGAGGATTCTCTCATCCTCTGGAACTGTCCCATGCTGCTGCTCTGAGGTGTGATCCTGTCTGCTTCCCACCAAATGCTATGTGGGCTGAGGTTGACCTGGAGGATGGAGGCAGTGTGTCAGTGACGTCTGTTCTGGGAGGGCTGACAGTCAGGTGTGTGCAGGTTGGAGGAGCGTGCTGGAAGGTGCTGAGCCCCCAGACTTGTAGAAGCCAGAAGACATCTGCTCTGCACAGCTCTGCAGTAAGGTCAGGCTGCATGGAAACTTGTTTACATGGAGACAGCAGCAGGGCTGGTGGGCAGGGAAAGTGGGCTCCGGTTCTCACCAGCACTGGTGTGGCACTGCTGTCCCTGAGCAGTCGTGTCACCAGATGCCCATGTCTCCTGATTTGAGGAGCACTACTGTATTTGTTACTCTTACTCAGAAGCCTAGCTCACATAGAATGGAAGATTATATTTGTAAAGCTACTTTGAGACTCTTTGAAGTCAAGTATGGCAGGGTGTAAATGAAGCATACTATTAATATTCATTCACACCCAATATTTCTATGCTTTCTACTTACTTGAAGTGTATTCCTCTAAAAGCGCTGACCAAGCCTACTAGAAGCCTTCCTACTGAGCACAGGCACAGCCTTTCACTGGTTTGGCCTTTTTTTTTTTTCTCTTACTTTTTCCTTACTCATTAGAAATGCCAGCAATTTAGCAAGCTGTTTTCATTTTCAAGGCCTAGAGTGGCAGTGTCAAGAGTCGTAGTGTTGTGTTTCTTCGTGGTGCAAAAATGTAACATCAGTTTCCACCTTGAAAACAAGGAGATTCTCTGATACATTTTGTGTTCCAGCCGTGGGAATGCAGCAGGAGAATGTTCTGAAGCACATTGGTTTGGTGGTGCAGAGGCACACCCTGCCACCTTCCCGGCATGAGCGCTGCTTTTCCACCCGTGAGTGGGCTCCCAACTTTTCCTTTGCGCATTACTGATAGGTGCTGCACTGTTGTCAGTTATGGTTCGTTAACTCTTTCTGCAGTCTGGGTTGGTTGGGTTTTAAGCTCCTTCTGGGGAAAAAAAAAAAAAGAAATCTCGCATGATGGCCTGATTAATTCTGAATAGGCATTGGGGTGCAGTAGCTGGTTGGTGCAAATAGGAGCGTGGCTGTTAAGCGTAATGCTGTGTGAAAGGAAAATCATTGCCCCCTGTGTGCACTTCTGTGTAATTGAATGCTCCTCTCCTGCAGCACCCCACCCACTGCAGCCGGGGCGGTGGGTGCTGCGGTGGCACTGCAGGGCTCTGTCCTGGGCAGCTCAGGGAGCACCACCAAAAGGTCAGTGGGAGGTAAATGGCAGCAGCAGCTCCACGGAAGGACTGTGCCTCAGGGAAAGGTCTGGTTTGGTTGCGTTCCCACTGTGCCAAGAGTGAGTGGGTGAGCTCTGGGATTGCTTTCCCACAACAGAAATAGCTTTCTGTGATGAAGTTTGTATCAAATAGTGGGCTGCTCTCTAACACATGGCTACAGGGACCCCTGTGTGAAGGCATGGCTGCTGCAAGGCTGGGAGCCAGGGTTAGACCGCCTGAGCCCCAGAAGGGAGGAGGAACATTGATGCCCATCAGTGTCTGCCCACATCCCTGCACAGCCACTGACTGTGACCCACGGGTTAGGCCTGGCCTGCTGCACCCCCACACCTCCCTGAGCCCCCTGAGAGGCAGTGAGAGGAGGCAGAGTGGTGCTTGTTGGGGTTAGATGTGCTACCCAGGGATCTGCGTCGGTCCTCGGAAATGTTTTGGACTCTGCAACTCCAAAAAGGCTGATAATGCTATTTGTTTTCTGTGCTGAAGAACTTGAGCATGGCGGCATGGGATAACAATGTGTTTCTGTGCTAATCCTCAAGTTTCTGGCTCTGTGGCTTTGTGACAGATCCGGCTTGCTCATAGAGCGCAGTGTTCTGTGGTGCACTGATGAGATACCACCAGTGAACTTTGCTGTGAGGGGTGGTTAAATAAAACCAGCTCCTTGGCAGGCTATACAAACCTGGTGCCTGTGTGCTTGGGCAGAGGAGAGCAGTCTGAAGCCAGTACAGTAATGTTTCCCCCCCAAAAAAGCTCAGATTCACATGGGAATATGACAAAGCGTCCACTGCATCCAAACGCTGTGGTGCCTCCATGGGACTGGGTTTTATAGGAGCTGAGCCACTTTGAAGAGCTGGTTTATAATAATTTAGAAATTCCAAACATGAAAATAAATGTGATCTAACCTTCCATTTACTCACAGAAATCTGGAGGGTTACCCACAGAGAAGAAACTGGAAATCTGCACTTAATTTGTGCATTAGGAATAAGGAGGAGCTCCTGCAGTACAACGGGTCGCAGAAGGTTGCTGCACATGGAGGTGCTGTGATCGCCTGCATGGAGCACAGTGTCACACAGCACTGCAATGCAATGCTGTGTTGTGATCTCTGCCTGCTGCTGATGCCCCACGAGCAGTCAGCCCCCACCCATTCCCATTTCCATCCCAGCCTCCCTGGTCTGGGCAGCAGCAGCTGAAGGGACCTCTGTGCACATGTGGAGGTTTGGGCAGCAGCAGAACCTTACATAGATTTGTGCAGCTTTGCAGGATGTCAAGCTCAGACCTGGTCTGGGGAGATGAGTGGCGCTGAGGGCAGGGGAGAGTGGAGCACCTGTGGGTGTGGATGGCACTACAAAAACACCTTGCCTCACCTCCTAGCTCCTGGTGGGCACCTATTTAGACCTGTAGGCAGCAGCTCTGTGATGTTCCAGTCTGATGGCCTCTGCCAGAAGTCACTGGAGATACGGCAAGGCTGAGCCCCCAGCTGTGGTAATTTATTGCACACACAGGGACAAGCTGTAACCTGTGGTTGGAAGAAATCAATTAGAAGCACCTGAGTGCTGCCTCATACTACCTACACAGTGCAGCTTGGCCCCATGGGCTTGCACTTACAGCCACCCAGCAGCAGGGCTGTGTGTGCATGGCTGACCCTTGGCACGTGCTCACAGCACAATGTGATGGATGGCATTAAAGCTCCCAGCTGCTGTCTGCAGGACAGGGTGTGATGGGGGGTGACCTGGCCCAAGCACTTCCTGGAGGGCTTTGCTTTTATTTTTATTGCTGGATTGGTAAAGAAAAGGTTGCAGCCCCTGCTTTCCTTTCAAATGGGAATGTAACATTTTGCAGCAAGTGGGAGAGGTGGCAGACTGACAGCAGCGATCTCCTACTTTGGATAGAATGGCAGAATTTATTTCTGAGTGGAAGAGTCCCTCTGGGTCACACACACATCTGGGCAGCAGCTCTGCTGGATGCTGTGTGCCAAGAGTGCCTGCACTGAACCAAGCTGGGAAGAGCCCATGCAAGTGTGCAGTGCTGATATGACCAGCCAGTCCCAAAGCTGTGGTGTTGTGCCTCATGGCCTGCTGAACATCAGCAGGGCTTGTCCACGTGGGGAGCACATGGAGGCTCCTGTAGAAAATCCCCTCCAGCACTCAGGTTTTCATCCCACTGTTTGCTGGCCACCAGCAGCATTTAACAGGCTGAGAACTGCTGGAGGACAGGAGCCATGTCTGGTGGATATCTCAGCAACAGCGAGCTGCTGAAACAGTGTGCTAGAAAACAGCTGTGTACAGGGCTATTGCTTTAGGAAGGAGCTGAGAAAAGTTTTTAGCACAGTGAGAAAGAGCACTCAGTAAGGAAAGGGAGATGTGGAGAGTGAGGACCTTTTAATACAGCATAAAATAGCTACCAGAGGTGTTGAGCCCGTCATCCTTTGGTATTTCTCACAGACCAGGTTTGGGCTGGAAGCAGTGCAGAGGCACCAATGCTATATGCTGCTGCATGGGGTCTTGGGGCTGCAGTGGAGCTGCAGAGCACTGGAGCGAGGGCTGAGGAAAAGCTTCATACCTTCTGGGGAGGTCGGCACCATGCTGCCAGTCCCTGGCATCTCCGAGCTGTAATGCCATGTGCTGAGGGTTGGTACCACATGAACTGCAAAACGCAGTAGGTCTCCCCAAGTAGTTTTGGAGGGAAGGGTCAGTTTATACAGATGTTGAAAACAGAAGGAAAGAAACGTACAACTGTAGAGAAAGAGAAACCCTTCTGTGCTTTGATCAAAAAAGAGATGTGCACAATAGGAATGTGAATCCAATAGGACAAATTTTGAAATCCTTCTCCTAACTGAAAATAGCCTTGCCATAAAATAGGCCTTGCAAAGAAAATGGGGATATGAAATCCTGGCAGGCAAAAAAGCACTGTGCTTTCAGACAAGTGCCTGGAGAAGGCTTTTTGGGTTATACCAATGCTGTTCCTGCAGCTGTGGGTCTGGAGATGTGTGTTCAGACCTTAATCCCTTCTCGCTTTCCATAACCATCCATGCAACTTGTTACTTGGATTTCCTCAGTCCCAAAAGTGTGGGCAGGAGTGTAAAGGCATGCCTGGGAGCAGCACGTGTCCCTTATGACATAGCTGTTCTGAGTGGGGGCAACACTGAGTATGGGAGAAGCAGCCAGGTTTTACTGAGGATGTGTAAAAGAAGAACGGAATTCTGCTCATTACCTCAGTGCTTAATTGATTTGGCAGAACTAACTAGAACACAGCAAAACGTTTACTATAAGCTATTGCTGGCTGAAATAGATTTGAACTGACACATGAAAAGGCCGTTGGTGCTAGGTAGAAGTTGTTACCCTAATGGATGCTTTTTTCAGCACAGTCGTGCAGAGCACTGTAGATGTGAAGCGCTGAGTGTGAGCAGCAGCTATAAGGAAAAGTAACCCCTGATGATCAAGCGGCCGAAATGCTCACCCCCGACTCCTTCCTGTGGAAAGGAGCTCAGATATTCTGAAATTGGTTCCTGGAGCCAAAGCCAAGCATAAATGAGAAATACAGCTTGAGTGGTGGAAGGGATCCTCTCCCAAAGAAAGAGCAGCTCATAACATACAGTCTGAATAAAGCAGATGTCTTATTCCCAGTAATTTTACAAGGACCTTCAGCCATGCACAGCAGCTGAGTGCCCTGGGGTGGAGGCAGTAGGTGGTGGTTTCTGCTCCAAGTCCCTGCAGAACAGGGCAGAGAAGCAGCACTCCCAGCGGGGGGATCTGGCAGCCACGCGACCTCCGATGCTCTGGCACTCTCTGCTTTGACTGTGAGAGCCCCCCTGGAGCCTGTTGTTCATTAATTCTGCTGCCTGCCCTTTTTGTGGGGATTTGGTTGTTTAATCTGAAGCACTGTATTTATTGCAGGATGAGGCCCAGCGCTATAGGCATGACTGGTGTTCCTGGTGGCACCATAGAGGTGCAGTTTGCAGCCTTTGTTTCTCTGCTTCTTGCAGTGTGTGGGTCTATGGTGCAGGGATGTGGTGCTGTCTGGAGGTGGGCATGGGGTGAGTTCTGCACAGACCTGGTCATGGTGGGCTGCTGGGGGCCTTGGGGTCGGCCCTCCTCTTGAAACCAGCGGGCAGCAGCACTGGTGACACTGGCACCTCTTGCTTCTGCTTGTAGCAAACCCTGACCAATGCTTGTGTAGCTGCAGAGCAGATGTAAAGGGATGAGAAGTCCCAGGAGAATGCTTGTCCACGGCTCTTGTTGCAGCCTGCCTTTCCAACGGCATTTGTCACTGTGCCCACCTGGGCAAGCTCATTGTTTGCTCTGCTTCCGTAAGATCGGGACAGTACTCTGAATTCCATGGTTGTTTCCATCAGGTGAACTCCCCGAGTGATACAGAGGATGTCAGAGCTGGCAGGAAGAAGTCAGGAGGAGAAGGGAGAATGAGGAAAATAAAAACATTCCTGTAAACTAAAAGTGAAGACAAGAGGCTAAAAAACGGAGGCATTAAGAGCTGTGCTGGAGCCAAAGGGACACTGTTTGGTGTGGGGGTGACATTTGTCTGCTGCAGAGGGCAGGAACTGGGGAACTGATGCAGTCATTTATGTCTGTGCAACAAATTCTACATCTATTCTGCTGGCTGCCGCTGGCTTTGGTACAGTGAATGCTCGTTTGTCAAGGGAATGGTGATTCATGAGGGTTTGACAGAGGGAATCTGTTGATAGCTTTTTATAAGCAATTACTGCAATTCAACAAGCCGTTAACTTTCCCAACTTACGGCTGGAAAGCTCCTGCTGGGAAGGAGCAGCCTGGGCTGTGAGCAGAGCTGGTGGAGCCGAATGTTACCCACATACTTCACGGACACGGCAGCACAAGGGATGTTCCCCACAAAACACGGGCAAAGCCATCACCCAGTGGGGCCGGTGCTGGGGCCTGCAGTCTCACAACAGTGCTTTGAGGGTTCTCAGCCCTGTGCCAGTGCAAAAACAGGCACAGGGGTCAGCAGAGGTGTTCCAAGAGCTGCACGTGGCCTCTTGCACACTTCGGACACTTGGGGATAACAGCCAGGCAGATGTTACCTGCTGGCAGTGGTGCTGTGCCAGAAATGGCGCTGTGGGGTGGGTGGCATCACGCAGAGCACAGCAGTGCTGCTTCCTTGCTCGCAAGACTTGCAGCCTGTATAAACAGTGAAACCAGGCGCAAATTTCATCTGATGCCTTTTTTAAAGACATTTGTGGTGCTGTGGGGATGCTGATTGCACAGTGTGTGTGATTCCTGCAATTGTGATTAATTTTATGGGTGGACCTCAGCCCAAGTGCCTCTGCTGGTTAGGAGTGCACAGATTTGCCTTATTGCCTTAAAGCCATGGTGGGAAGTCACAGGAGCTGATAATGACCGCCTTTGCAGCAGCAGCACAATTAGAGACCACTTACATTTCAAGTGCCTGAACAGTGGAGTCTTCTTCAGAGGATGACATTTTCCTCCAGGCATCCTACAAGCCTCTTTTTGACAGCTCTGGTTGCAACACTCGGGCGGATAAACGCATGATTGTGTGTACAAACTGCTGGATGTGCTGAGAGGGCTCTGCAGTGAATAGCTGTGCCTAGGGAGGGGCTCTGGTTGAGCCCAGTGCTTCTGGACACAGACCAGCAGTTGAGTTTTCTGTCCTTGCAATGCAGCTGAGAGCTGCACGGCTGCTCATCCTGCCTGTTCTGTGGTCGTGTCCATGCAGTATCTCCACATTTCTCCCTATTCAACTCTGAATCTGTGCCCTGCTATTCTCTTTGGGCATATCCAAATCATTTTTGGTGTTCTGTCTGCAGTGAGAGATTTCCCTGAGTCATACCTACATGTTCATAAGAGCCCAGTGGTTTATGTTGAGGAAGACAGGAGATAAGGCCAGAGCCCTTTTATCATAGAATGTAATGGCCTGAAAATGTCAGTTGTGTGGAAGCAACTGCCAAATTTTGAGCCTATAAAGACGGTTCTAAGTCCCACAAATCAACAAGTTTGGAGCGGATTATCGGATGCTGGCTGTGTCATTTTCCCAGGACTCCAAGCATGTTGGGAGCCAACGCTTTAATCCGCTCTGATGCGGTGCTCGCAGGGCGGGCGCGCTCTGCTGCTGCACTGCGAACCATTCGGTGGATCTGCGGTGCAGTGAGGAAGGGTTTTCTGCTGAAAGCAGAAGCTGCAGGGCTTTTTTCTATTTTCATTCAGAAAGAAACTCCATCTTTGCTTAAGAACTATTTTTAAGGTCACAAAGGCAGGATACAGAAATCAGTGCGTTTCATAGATTTCCTGAGTGCTGCCTCACCACTCCTCTTCCTCCTTCTGTTTCCAGCAGACTTCCTTCCGAAACCGACATCCTGTGAGCCTGCCTCTGGGGTGCAGCACGGGGCTGGGCCAGCTGATGGAAGGCCTGGCACGTTGCTGCTGCGGTTGGTACTGGTTTGGGCCTGGGATAAAGGCTGAACTTGCACCATGAACACAGCCGAGTCGCTGAGCTCTGATGCGATCGGAGCTTTTATCTCCGTTTTGACTTTCTGGCCACACTTGTGTTTATCTGACAACCCTTGTCCTAGATGTGGCTCATTGGTTTGCGTTAATTTGCAGCAGTTTTGCAGTGTTGTACGGATGCCCTCCTCGGCATGGCTCAGCCCGGCCTGGCTGAGTGCTGGCAGCAGCTCACACCCACGTGGCTCCTGTGGGGCATGAGCATGGCATGGCCGAATGTCCGGGCTGCGGAAGGAGCTGAGCCGTACCTCCCCAGGTACTTCTGTGGGTTACTGAGGGTATCTGCGGCATGTAGTGGAGAAATAGCGGAAACACTGTACACGCTCATGGGGTTATTTGGAAATGCAGATGACAGAAAGGTACTGGCTTGGGAGAAAACTCCTGCTTTCCTTGCTGCAGGGTAGGTTAGGGTGGTTTAAAAAGGAGCAAAATTTCACCCATTCTGTATCAAGAATTCTTTCCAGCACAACTTCTAAGTGAAATTTCCCAAGCTGCAGAGTGATTGTCTGGTGCCTGCGTGAGGATGTGACTTGGTCATATCCTGTTTATGCTAAAATGATGGAGCTAAAATATCTTCTTGGTGCTGCAGTTTACAGAGAGAAGCGGCATATTGTGTCACCCCACCCGGGAGCCCAAGTGAGGGAAACACCATCTGTCTCTTCCTGTCCTTCAGAAGAGCTGATGTCATCAACAGAAAGGTGTTTTAGAGGAAGGATGTCTGTGACCAAAATAATGCTTGGCCTGCTTTACAATAGTTACATCCTGTTTACCACAAAAAACACTTTGCATTTATATTGGGTCTGTAAACGTGATTTATAACCAGGTGGAGGTGACAGATAAGGAACTTCCATTGGCTCCATCCATCTGCACTCAGAGCAGTCCCGCTGTGCCCCACGACGCTGCTGCGGTGGCGTGGCTCAGCAGAAGGAGCCCACAGAGCTTTGGTTCACAGGCATTGGTAACGAGTAGTGAAGAGGAGCTGGAAATGTGTTCCCAAGATAAATTGGTAAAACCAAGTGCTTTTCTAAAAGTTTGGCTGTGAGTGAAAGAGACCATTAAATCAGAAAAATGAATGGCTTGCCATACTCTGTGCAGAGCAGGAAGAGATTGTGTTGCCCAGTTACAGAGAGAAACATGTACACTTGAGAATTTGGGCTGCAGTTTTATTTTTTAATGGAATGAAATGCCGTAAAACTGCAAAACACATTTAGCAGTCGCTTGTGTCTGCCACTCGATCCTTTTGTCTCGCTCCCATTCGCACCAGGCAGCAGCTCTGGGAGCATCCATCCCTGTGGGGCTGAGCGGGGCTGTGCCCCCCAGACCTGCAGCCAGGAGCTGAGCGGGGCTGGGGGGGCTCTGAGGAGAGAGTTGCGGGCAGCACGATTTGATCCCAGGAGTTCAGGTACGGGACTGGTGAGCTCAGCCCAGGAAGGAAGGGATGTGCCAAACAGGACACTCATCAGCTTCTGTCTGATAGAAGCCTGCAGTCCAGTATTCCCACTTTCGTTCTGCCTCGGTGACACTCCTGGTTACATTTGGGGTGGGATGTCCACAGTGTGGCTGATTTCAGCAGGGCATAAGACGTGTGTGGCACTGGGCTGCAGGCTGAGCTCCATCAGCACAGAGCTCCATCGGCGCTGCCAGGCGAGGTGTGCGTGCCTCTCACAGGCAGGACTGTAGTTGCCACCGCTCCTGGGCTGGCATCCTGCGCATACCCACGGTTGTTGGCCCTTAGCTGTGTGCCAGCACCTGCGAGGGTGACAGCTCATTCATTGCAGCTTTTGAGATGAGCCTGAAACGATGCTGCAGCTGATGTGGTATTGGTCCTCTCTGTGCCTGTCACTGAGCGGCGCCGGCTGCCCCCACAGTGCTTCTTCACAGCTGCTGTGGGAGCGACAGCAGGTAGATGGTCGGCAGCCAGACTGCTGTGGTATTCAGGCGCTGCTGAATCCATTCACGTCGTCTGAGCAGAAATCATAAGGATAGTCTCAGAGGACTCAGGGTGAGAGCAGTCATAAATCTTGGGTACATCTTGACGGGGAAGGAGAAATATGAAGCGCCGGTCTGGTTGGTAAATGCTGCTGTCATGCAGCAGTGGCGCTAATTAATTTAGCACAGGGTGGTCGGGTCGGTTGCGTGCTGTGGGCTATGGACGCCAAATATCCCCTTACAGGCTGCATTCATAGATAAGGAGTCCTTATGATTTGTCCTCTGCCATCACTCTTTCACACCTGACATGGGTGCAAAGCCACAGTACCTACCTTGTGGCTCCAATTACAGTGCCAGGCACACAGCTCCATGGGAGGGCTTTCTGCCAGGACTGCAGCTCCTGGCCCCACAATACCTTCACTTCAGCCAGAGTAACGCAACCAGCCGACAAAATAAGCCAGATGCAGATAACAAACATCTTGTGAATGGCTGCAGCCCTGTGTCACCCTGTGCTTCCTTGCTTGGTGGCAAGGTGCTTTCTGTGGGTCTGGCGGTTCGTCCCTGCTGAGTCCTGGTGAGGAGGAACTGCTGTGCTGAACCACTGATGTATGCATATCCCTGCAGCTGCAGCCGGAGCAGCTGGACTGTGGAGCAGCACACCTGCAGCACCCACTGGCCATCGTGAACCCCATCACCGCCACCCCCATCCTCACCTACAATGGCCTCACTGCTGTGGCGGTCACCAGCATCAACAACTACACCGTGGTGTTCCTGGGCACTGCCAGCGGAGGACTCCTGAAGGCAAGTGTGGGGTGGGAGGGGGGGTACAGGGCAGCCGCTGTCAGTGTGGTTGGCCTACGACGGGAAGTGTGTGCTACCAATTTCTCTTAGCACCTGCTTTCATTTGGCAATAAAGAGGTAATTGGATGCTGCTGTGCTCTGAGCAGTGACGTGCACTGGCTGGTGGCTGTTAATTACCGTTCAAGGCTGCCACTCGAGCAAGATGTACTTGATGAGACCTGTACTGAAAATGTTATTGTGCAGCATTTAATTATTAACGGCTCTTCTAATACACTTCCCCTGTGAGCTGATGGCCTTGGAGGGCTCCATGTGGGCAGGGGAATGCCAGGCAGTACCTCGCTGAGTCCTGCACAGGTGTGGATCCCTGTGCCTGATGGAGACAAGGCGTTGATTTTATGCTGTGTTCCAAAGGCAGCGTGGAGCAGCACAGTGTCTGGAGCCAAGAGGCAAGCTGGGGTTTCAGTAACTGAAGGGCTTGAAGTTTGCCAAAAGAAGTTTTAATTCCAGCCAGACACAACAGTTTAGTGTGTTCTTAGCATCAAAAGTCCATAGAGGAGGAGGGGGGAAGCCCTGGAGGAGAAGCATGGCTGACAGATAGCTGCTGTGTGTCAGCCTGCTTTATGTGGAATACAGGATCGGAATGCTTGCGAAGAAGAAAACGGATCCTGCTTCTTCCCTCATTTCCAATGCTTCTGTCAGAAGCGTAGGAGAGATCAGAGGACGATGGCTGCTCCGAGTCCTGCCTGCAGGGGCAGTTGGAGCTGGCACACCTTCGGGTGCTGTGCTGGGGGAGTGTGTGCCACACATCACAGCGTGATCACACAGCACTGACAGCTCTCCTTCCACTGCCATCGCAGAGCAAGCAGCCTTATCTACCGAGCCTCCATTAGGGAGAGGCTCCTGGCTCCCCTTTGCTGGGATAATTTGCTCAGATAGCTCTAATCTAATTCTGCAACACAGCTGCGTAACCAGAAGCCCTTTTACCTTCGGGGTCCTTGTTATTTGGCACGGGATACGAGATACTTTGCGTGAGTTATCACTTAGATTTGCTGCCTGAGAAAAGACAGCAAAGGGGCAGAAATAGTGCTTGGCCAGCTCCTGCCAGCAGCAATTATGGCTGCCAGGGAATGGGGAATTAATCAGATAGTCTGCAGGCGGGCATCTCACGGGGCTGCTATCTGTGCCATGGCCAGCAAAGTCATTAAAGGAGCAGCAGCTCCGTGTGGTGCAGGGGAGGGTCTGGGCAGAATGAGTGTGGGATCACTGCCCTCGGAAGGAGGGACCTGGGGCAGCAGCTGGGAGCAGCGGGTGCTGGAGGAGAGCTCAGTGAGGAGGGAAAGGGTGGTATAGAGCTGAGGTGGGCACCAGGGCTTGGTTCCTGTGTGCTGTGGGTGATCACAGGCAAATTATTTGGCTCTGGATAGCCAGGTTTTAAAAGTGGCAATGATAGCTCCCTTCTTCTTCTACAGCTGCTTGCATGGGAAGCTCTGTGTTCAGCCTGTGCTAGCTATCTGAGCAGGACATGCCAGTGCAGCTCTAGTGTAAGAATTAATAAATCCTATGTTCATTAATTAATCCAGACTTTAGAGAGAGCAGGCTCGCTTGGTCCCTGCAATTACTGCCTCCCGAGCAAGGAGGTAGGAATTTTCCTGACTCCCTTTCAGTTTTAAGCTGAAAAGTGACTGTCATGTGAAATTGTGTAGCCCTATTGTTATTTCCTCTCAGCAATGCCACATTTAATTTGCTGAGCTCTCAAGTCAAATGCCAAGACATTCTGGGATCTGAAAAGCGGGCTGACACTGTGCAGCCTTTTCCATGACTGCCGGTGGCTCGCGGGTGGTTGGTGAGGCAAGGTGGGTGCAGCTCTCCTGCTGCAGCTGCTGCGGTCCCCGGGAATCAGCAGGGATAAAAGCTTCTGGCCATGAATGACACACTTATTTTCAGATAAGCAGGGAGGAGGGAATGCCACGTTACATGTCCCATTGCTGATTGCTGCTGTTTTTCATTAAGCATTAGAAGTGAAATGTTCTTTGTAACAAAAATGCACACATGTACATAGTGAGGGCTGAAGGCTGATGCCATTGACATCAGGGTGCAGTGAGAGCAGAACTCGACGTGTGCCATTGTAGTGCTGAGATGGGAATGGCCTGGTGGCCGTGTAGGCAGGCAGTGCTGCAGGCAGGACCTGAGGCTGAAAGGATTCCAGGCAGGCTGTTGCTTCACATAGAGGGACTGAGGGGTGGGAGGTGTGTTCAGCACAAGGCATTTCTCTTGGCGGAGGGCTTCCCCATGCCACAGAGATGGTTTTTCCATAAAGCTCTATGTCTGCAAGCTGTAAAGCATTTAAAGGTCTGCAGCACTTGGAAATACAGAATGTCTTTAGATACCCTCTTGATTCTTGTTTATAACTGAGGAAAAATAATCTTCTCTCTATAGTGTTTGAGAAATAGTCTCAGTGAGTGGCTTTTTCTCACTACAGATTAACCTGGACAGTGCCATGAGGGTTGTCAGCAGGAGATCCATCTCCGTGGCTTATGGAGAGCCTGTCCACCCCATCATGCAGTTCGACCCCTCTGATCCCACCTACCTCTATCTGATGACATCCTATCAGGTGAGCTCTGCATTCACCACCCACTGAGCAGTGTGTCTGACCTCACCTTTGAGCACTGAGCTGAGTTCAGGAAGGGGCATTACAATGTGCTGTGACGCCAATGGGCAGAGCAGAAGAAACTGGGGGCTTCAACTGCTGTTGTAGCACCCCTCCACCCTTCCTGACACAGTGCCCATGCCTGCCATGCTGCTGGCAGCAGTCCTGCAGTGGATAGGCTCGCCATGCTTTCACCCTGAGCAGTGTGGTGACAGCAGGCCAGTGCACTGGGATGTGGATGGTGGACGGTGGGCTATGGCACTTTCCCCACTGCTGTGTCTGGTTGCAGTGGTGAGGTGTGGGCTGGGTTCTCTGTGTCTTCCGGCTGGGCAGCAAGTTGTGCACTATGGCTTGCTGGCCATATTTCTGGAGCGGTGTGATTTCAAACACACACAAGACTTTTTCCTGCCTTGTGATGATTCGTTGCTGTTTGGGGCAGGGAATATTCCCATTATTCACATTGGCTTCCCTGTCTTTGTAGTGGTGAGATGAAAGGAAGAGTGAAAGATATCTAAACTGATCCCACTTGTGGGAGAGTGGAGATAAGCTGAGGCTGTTGCTTTATAGAAAACTGAGAATTATGGCATGTGGTCTGTGAGGAGGCTTTGGGGAATCCCAGCAGAAAGGCTGCCTGCCAGGAGGGCTCTGCAGGGGCAGTTCCTGCACAGCCGCTGGCAGAGCTGGGATGGGGCTGTGTGAGCCTGCAGCAGGTAGGAACAGACGGGCTCGTCTCCCTCAAGTGAGCAGGGGAGGAAGATGAGAGCTGAGCACTCCGGGCTCTGGTGGTTTGTCCTGAATTACATTTTAATCTGTAGAAACAGATGCACAACCACAAACATTACATGTTGCATTTGTATTTCTGAGCCCTAATTCCCTGCAGATTGGTCATTATCATTTCACAGAACACTCCCAGGATGCCTCTCCAGCTGATATTTCTGACTTTCTCCTCTCTGCTCTCAGGCTGTGCTGAGGACCTCATTCCTGGCTGGATAAAGCTCTGAGAGCAGCACCTCTCTGCTGCTCGTCTGCTCATTCTTTTCCCAACAAACCAGACATGTTGATGTGCCACCAATACCTGAGGAGCAGAGCATGGCCAGGGCACTCCTGTTGTTGACCTCTGAGTTACCAAACTTGGTTTTTCCTCCCAACTGTTCAGAAATTGAAGGAAGAAAAAACAGGAACTGATGCACACGTTCCTTTCAAGTGTGCCTGCAGAGTAAGCCTGCAGCAGCACTGTGATCTTTTTAGAAACCAAGGTTTTCAAAACGGTGTGGCTTCCTGATCAGTTCATAAATAACCAAATACCATTTGGTTGTTTTAAGAAAGGAGCTCTCTGAAAGCCTGAGGAGCTTTTCAAAACCCAGGAGAAGCTGTGGCACCACCCCCAGCCATCTTCTCTGAGGCAGTGGAGAGGTGTCATGTCACTCCCCATTGCTTTCCCATTGCACACTGGTGCTGAAGATGCTGGCTGAGGACGAGCAACCCAGCTCAGCACAGCTGCAGCACCAGGCCGGTCTGGTTATGCTGCCTTTGGTGCCCGCTCCGTGCTGGTGGCTGCAGCAGTGCTGGGCTCTGTGCCTCACTGCTGGCCGCACCATCAAAGCCAGGTGCAGCATTTCTGTGGCATTATGAAACATTTGGATGCAACCATGCTGTTGTTGTGCAGATGACACGAGTGAAGGTGGCTGCCTGCGAGCAATATTCAACGTGTGCAGAGTGCCTGGCTGCAGCCGACGCGTATTGCGGGTGGTGCACGATGGAGACCAGGTAGGACCTGTTGTGTCCCGATATGGGATGGCAACAGCTTTGGCCTTTGAGGACACAGATGGGCATTCTTGGTGGCTTTGTATTTCTACCAGTCTTTGTTCCATCCTCACAAAATAAATGCTTTTAAAAATGATCAGATATGAGTTGCACTTTTGAGCCAGCATGTAACAGTAGTTGCTATGCTGCAGGTAGCTGCCAGTGCAAGAAACATCTTGCAGGCATCCAGCCATGGGACTGCCAGCCCCAGCACCCTGCTAGAGAATGTCTATAACCCTTGCAATTATTAGTTATGGGTAGAAGACGATGCTCAAATGGAAGTTTACAAATGTAAATTGAGTATTTACAGACAAAATTTCACCTTTCTTTCCCTGTTATCATGGCCTGCTCTTACTTTCACCGAAACCCAGTGGTGCTGATGGATGCAGTGGCTCTTATCATGGCACCAGCTGCTCAAATGTTGCAGGGCTTTCTCCTTAACTGCATGGATGGAGGAAAAAGGTGCAGATGGGATTTTTTCAGGCTCTTTGATCGCAGGGCTGTCAGCGTATTTGTATATATCAACTGTTTTGAAAGCAATCAAGCACCAGTTGTTCCCTTGTGTCCTGCAGGTGTTCTCTGCAGCATGAGTGCATGAACTTCACAGAAGCCAATTTCTGGGCAAGCGCAAGTGAAGGAGTGCAGCAGTGCCCTTCCATGACCATTTTGGAGCCTGAGATTAATATTGACAAAGAGAATCCGGTAGGATTGATTGTTTTTCACACAGAGGGTGGTGAGGCACTGGAACAGGTTGCCCAAGGAGGCTGTGGATGCCCCATTCCTGGAGGCATTCAAGGCCAGGCTGGATGTGGCTCTGGGCAGCCTGGGCTGCTGGTTGGCAACTCTACACATAGCAGGGGGGTTGAAACTAAATGATCACTGTGGTCCTTTTCAACCCAGGCCATTCTGTGATTTTTCTATGATTCTACGGTTCTGCTGTGCTAATGTGTGCTCATGTGTGCATCCCATGGGGGCTGTGCAGGGGCCGGCAGGCAGGTGCTCAGGGCGCACTGTGTCAGCTGATAATGCACCAGTTAGTGTTTTTAGAGTTCAGAATGCACAAAATGAGGGCACACAGCTGTCCGTGTGCTTGTTTTGGAGTTCTCAGTTTGTGAAACAATTCTGAAGCACTGACAAATGCTAAATACGATTTTCTAAGCGAATAACTGATTTTTTATTCCCCCAATTGTAGGTCCTGATAATACAAATAAATGGGACTATCCCAAACCTAAACGGAACAAACATTTCATGCAATTATGGAAATAATATCTACACGGTAGCCAGAGTTGCTGGAGATTATGCAAACCAATTTATTTACTGCAGTTTACTTCCACGCCAGAAATACCCTGCATTTCCAGAAGACCAAGGTATGTGAAGGAATATAAGCTCAGCCCACTCTCGCTACTGCTATGGAAATAGTTTTTCATAGGCCTTTTTTGCCTGGTTGTATGTGCAGATAATGCGGGTGGAGAAAAAAGACAACCTCCTCCTGTTCTGTAGGGCGTATAACTTTGAAGTGTGGATGTTCCGCCATCTTCACGCGGATGGACAGTATTTCAAACCTGCCAATTGTTGTTCTAAAGAGAAGGATGTAAAAGTTCATTCCCATGCTTACTGTATTGAGATGTATCTGGTTAAAGTTTCTGCATTAGGTCAATAAGTACTAAAACAAAGCAGGTCTACAGAAACTATCACTATCTCCATCAATACTTTCAGTTACTTTTGCTTAAGCTCCAGTTGAAACCTACAGTGCCTTTCAGGAATTCTGGAAGGAGAGCAAACGTACCTAAATATAGTTCAGAAACTCTAACCTCATTAATGCAACCAAAGGCCAGTCTGACATCTTCCAGTATTCCCTGTTTTGAGAACTGCCCAACATCTGATGCTCACGCTGTGGCAGCTGGCAGCACAGTGGGCACCTTGAGCCCTGGCTGTTGGCAGCCCGGCTTTGCACCCGAGCTGCCCAGAGCTGAGTGCTGGCGAAGTCGGCCCCGCTTCAATGCTCCTCTTCCAGACTCCAGTGTTAAATTTTTATCTTTCAAGCTTAGAGTGAATGCCCTATTGAAGATGATTGACTTCTGTAGGAGAAGAATTAGCCAGTCCTTTTGAAAACCCTACTTTTCGTAAGCAAGTTTATAAGGCTGCATTGTTTTTCTCTCTAGCTATTCAAAGAATGGAAGATTATTAACTGTTTCGTATTGTTAGTTATGGCAGTATCCAGATGAATTTCAGGAATCCAGTGCATTGATTTATTGTACATATTCTGAAAGAGGCATTGTTTCTTGTCCCTCTGCTTATATGGCAAAACTGTGGGGGAAAAAAAAAAAAACAGAAGCGATTTTTGTGTGGGGGGGAATCTGACATAGCAGCACGATGTCGCCAAAAAAGGGATCTCCACTCTTTCTCCGAGTTTGTTGTCATGGGGAAAGTCATGGGGGTTTAAGACATGTTAACCAACATGTTTTAATCACTCTTTTTTTAAAAGATATCATTTAGCACCTACTGTAAGGAAAGACAACAATTAGCTCCCTAGTTAACACTCGCGCAACACGCTGGAATTTTCTGCTGAAATTTGCAATGTTCTTTTGGCAAGGGTGTTGTAAAGTGTTGATTTAAGAGGGAAGGGTTTGAAGTCAGAGGGCACAAGATGAATGGTCCGAGCTCCAAAACGCAGCCTAGAGGAAGCCCTAGAGAAAAGAAATCAGATTTAGCTGCTGTTTTCCCAAGGGCCTGTCTTGTCTTCTATGAGTGAGCTCTGAGGAGCGAGGCTCTTGCAATCCAGTGTTCTTTGGCTTCATTCTCCCAGACCATGTGACTGTCGAAACAGCTCTCCGGGTCAACAGCAAAAATATTATCCAGGCCAATTTCACCATCTATGATTGCAAAAGAACTGGAAACATTTACCCAAAGAGAGCGTGAGTGATCCATGTTTGCATGTGGCACTGCTGCCTGGGGCTGCGCTGGGGAAGGGCAGGATGCTGGTGGCTCTGGTGTCTGCATCTCCTGCTGTTGTGCACTGGGGAAACGGGGATAAATCCGGCAATTTGAGGCCAGAAACGTGTGCCTGGGTGGTGAAGGCCTCCAGCCTGGGGTTAATTGGGCGAGCACAATTTTGACGCTGGGGTGACGCTGGGAGCCTGGGCAGGATTTGGCAGAAAGGTGGCTGCTGTTCCACCAGGGACTTACAAAGGAGGGTTCTAGCAGCATCTCAAGCCATCTGGACATGCTGGCTTTTTTAAACAAGAATAATATTTCTGTATGTCTGTATGAGACTTGTTCTGTTAACCCTCAGGCAGCCAAGATAGCCTCCCTACTCACAGCACACGGGCGGGTGGCTCTGTGCATGTTCCCAGCCTGCTCAGGAGCAAGGAGAGAAAATGCCAGTGCCAGTAGGGGAGGGCTTTTCCTGGGCACATTTAAGACTGAACGCAATCTGTGAAGATTTACTGTGTGACTCAGCTCTGCTGAGCACCTCCAAATCTGCTTTTCACCTCTCTCCTGTGGCATTGCAGGTGCACCAGCTGCCTTTCGACCAAATGGAAGTGTTACTGGTGCCCATCCAGGTACATGTGTGTCTCCAACCGCTCATGGTGCGAGGATGCGCTGCAGATGAGGGTAAGACCTGGCACCACTGGCAGTACTCAAGTGAAGGAGAAAATCAACCCTTTCCAAATTAAAGCTTTTGCTAACCCAGAGCCTCAATGTATTCTCACTTCTGAAATTTAAATTGAAGTTAATTTAAATTAAATTGGCTTTTTAGTGATAGATGTGAGCCATAGATGTGAGCCAACTTTTGCACTGTACATCGAATCTTTTGGCAGTGGTGTTCTGAGCCCTACCTCAGCTCCTCTGGAGCTCCCTGTGCTCGCTGCCCTGGTTGTTCAGCCCCACCAGACCTGACGTGGTGCTCCAAGAGCCCAAGTGGGATGGGCAGACGTGTACAGCACATGGCTGCCCCACACTGTCCTGTCTGATAGCAGAACAATATGGAATGCTTCCTGCCACTGCTGGGTCGCAGCTGGTGGATTGTTCCCTGGGAACGCAGGATGTATTTCTTCTGCTTTGTGAATTGTTTTTGAATGGATTGTGCTTTCTTGTGAATGCCTTAGCCGTTTATAATGAGTGGTTGAGGAAAGCGCCCTTTGCTTAGCAAATGTCCTGTTTCATAACACACCTGGTGTTTTATTTTGCTGTCTGGATTGGGGCTAAGCAGCGAGCTGCAGGCAGGCCAGGCACAGTGCTGGTTTGGGCACAGTCCCATTCTGTCTGTGGCCTTCCCAAGTGCTTTCCTGGGGAGCAGCCTGCAGAGGAAGGTGCTCTGCAGCCCTGGAAACATGGCTTCTCAGCTGTCAGTAAATAAACCATTGCTGGCATGGCTGCACCTGCAAACAGGTCTGCTGAGAAGCCAGCATCACACTGGCTTCGTCCACGGCATCTTAAACACTCAGACTCTTCACCGTCCTCCAGACGTGAACAGTATACTCATCCAGAAGGCTCTGTTCCTACCTTTTGACAAAGAGCAGGAGAAAGAACTGTGAGGCAACGAGTTAATCAGTCCTATAAAGTATATTCATCTTGCAAGCCATGACAGCTACTGTGACATGCAAAGATAACCAGACAGAGGCGTGTTAGCATGAATTTCCAGTGGCAGCCCTGTTGCTTTTATTTTAAGTCTTTTGGTTCAGCTCAAAGAAGCTTGGGACTGAAGTCAAAGTCTCTTTCCACAGCTTTGCTCTGTTATTTAACTTCTCCTAACATGAGCATCTCTGTTATTTCATCTCCTTGTTTAGGCAGCACTGAGCCTATCTGATGAAGGTGAGGTGTGCTTCTTGTAGCCATGCAGTGCTTGCACAGCTCCCCAATCTCTCCCACCCGATGTGGAAAGGGTGGGCAGCCCCGCTCCGTGTGCCCCCCCTGGAGCAGAGCAAGAGCAGCAGTGCAGTCAGCAGTGGGCTCAGTGCAGGCGGGCAGGAAATCCTGCCTGCTGAAAATTATTCTGCATAATGGCCCAAATATTTTGTTGTCTTTTACCCCAATGGCTCTACTGTCAAAGGCATTAATCTGGATATACCCTGGGGCAGCGGAGAAGCTGGCTTCATTTTTGCTGTACTTTACAGTGTAATTTACATTTTGTGAGAGAAGAGGATGGGCTTGTCATACAGGCTTTAATTCTGAATCAGCTCTGGTATCTGAGCCATCAATGTAAAGTGAGAATAAAAGTGAGGGACAGATGACCTTTTAAAATCATTTTTCAGTTTCATTTAGGCCTTTCCTTGCAGCTGTCTTCCTGCTGCAGTCCCCTTCCTGAAGCCCCCTGCAGCCCATTATACTCATTCCTCTGCATGCGCACGCACACAGGCCTGCACACTTCTGAAATAATGTGCGGGAGGGAGACTGCAGAAAGGGAAACCCCTGCAGGGGTTGCAGAAACACGCGTGGCAGTGGATGAGACATCAGCTCTCAGCCAGCAGGAGGGTCATGCCTGCAGAGCTGCCCTCGTGGGATGCACTACACCCCTCTAATGTCACTCCATCCCCAGCTCCTACCACTGGGGTGCGTGCAATGAGTGAGCTGCCCAGACTGGCGGCGGTGAGGTATGGCAGCACACTGGCAGCATGCAGGGTTGTGCTTTGGCAAGGTCTCTCCCGGTGCAGAAGAATGGAGATGCAGAATCACTGCAGATGATCAGAATGCGCCCTCTAACATCACTTTTTTTCTTCCCTTGTCTGTGACAGAAGAAAGTTGACTGCCCACAGATTGTACCAGCCCCACTGGACCCAATGCCCACGGGAATGTCGCGAGACATCACGATCACACTGGCCAACACAATCTTCTCTGAGGTAGGTGAGATTCTAGAGAGAATGGGAAGGCTCAGAGGAGTCAACCTGGTTATCTAAGCTGGGGTGGGATCAACTGCATGGCATCTGAGTGCTTCAGAGGGTAGTTTCTGCCTCAGGGTGGGCCGTGGCCCCAGACCCACGTGTTAGCCTTTGTCAGTCACTGCAGAGCCATTTTTTGTGTGTGAAAGCATCCTTTCTGTAAAGTTTTCTGGCATGCAAATTGTAGTGGGGCAAAAAATGGGAGTGGACATCCAGTGCTGCTTTCTGAGATGTTCATACCATGAGGATTCAGAGGAATTTCAGCTAGGAAAGCTAGGCACTGGGAAAACATGTGACTGAGCTCTGGTATTTGTAGAAGAGTGCTCTGTCATTTTGGGTCAAGTCTTCAATAGAGCTTCTGGGGCTGGTTTGCAGCATGCATATGGACCGTGCTCACACGCCATGCAGCCAGGGGACTCTTCTTCCTGGAGAAGAAACCCTCTGAGAAAGGGTTTGGAAGGATGGCAGGAGCTGTGTGACCCAATGAGCTCCCCTGGCCCAGCCTGCACCGCCGCTTCCTGCTTGAGGTCCAGCCTTTGTGAGCACGGATGTGCTTCTCTGCAGTCAGCAAAAAAGGGCAAGAAATCCTTCTTCCTCTGTGGATGCTGGAGGTGGCTGGAGAGGAAGCCATACCACACATAACCTGATAGGAAATGAAGTCAGCAGGAAAGGGGTGAAGCTCCTCCATCCCCAGGGGTGGCTGCTGGGGCTCCACTTCCTTTTGGCACCATCTGCGGGGCCGCCCTGGGGCACCACTGGGATCCCTTCCTGCCTCAGTGGGCTGGGTTTTCTGCACAGCGAGGTTCCCCTTCCCCTCCGTGCCACGAGGCTGCAGATTTCTTTCACCTCTGTTGTCAGATCTGTCCATTTTTAAAGAGCAGCTAGACCTCAGTAGTAGCAGAGCAGCAGCCTGCTTGGAGATAGGAGTTCTACCTGACGGATGGGTCGTGACAGTAACTTGAGGCTGGATATCATCCCTCGAGTTATCAGTAAAGCAGCACCGCAAATCTGCTTTTGAACATCCTCCCAGCTAGATCCTCATCTGAATTAGAAATCTACTCTGGGTGCAGCTGCTGGGAGCAGAAGAAAGGTGGCTTTGAACCCAGGTCTCTGTTGGTGTCTGGGCTGGTGCAGGCGCGGCTGCAGGGGATGCGTTGGCCCTTGGTGTGTGACAGACGAAGCTCTGAGCAACGGTCCGAGGCTGTGACAGGGCCTGGGCCGTGGCTCTGGGTTGTGACAGGGCTGCTCCATGCTGGCGTGTTTGCAATAGCATGCAGAGCACGCAGGAGCCAGGCAGCTCTACCACCACACTAACAGAGCGGGATTAGCCAGGAGCAGAGCCCAGCCTTGTTGGTGGTGTTGGGCTATAATTTCTCTGATCCTTGTGCAGCCCAGGCATTTGTGGTAGAAGCTAAGGAAGTCACAGCACTTGTTGCGTCCATTGATGGTGGTGCAGAACTGCAGAACATGCTTGCTGTGGTCCTTCAGCCGTTGTCTTTTCTTCCCCAGGAGACAGCCCTGGAGTGCCACTTTGGGATGGAGAGGACGTTTGAAGCCCGCTGGGTGAACTCCTCTGCTGTGGAATGTGTCCATGTGTTGGTGAGTCAGGGTGTGGCTGTGAGCCCCCAGTGCTGCAGGGCAGGGCCAGAGCTGGGAAGTCATCCCCTGGCCCCCCAGAGAGGGATTGAGACCCTCTCCCCTCCTGCTCCGTGCTGTCAGCTGAAGAAGCACGAAGCAGGTTAGTGCCCCAAGTAGGGGCTTGTGTACTGCTGGCTCAGCCCTGCTCTGCTGGGGCTTTGGAAAGGAGCTGCCTCGTTCATCTTGTTAAATGGAAAAGTTCAGTAACACAGACAAAATTCTGGCCACCTTCCAGTGCTGCTAATTCTGGCTCTTTACTTCTGAAATAGGATTTGGTCTGAGAAAATGCACAGATGCTCACCAAAGAGCAGTGTGCCGTTTCTGCAGGACAAACTGCTTTTCTGAAATGCAGCAAACATTTGAGCTCCTGCCAGTGGGAATACTGAGAGGCCAGAGAGGAGCCCCTCCCCTCCCCATCACCTGCAAACCCTGTATCACAGCCCAGCACTGAACATGAGCAGACTGGCCAGGCTTTTAATTGTCCTGTCTGTTTCTAAAAGTGTCATCAAAGCAGAGCTCAGCTCTCATCACGGTGTGTGCTGTGCTTGTTTACCTTTTGTTGAGATCAACAAAACAACTGAAAGAGAAAATATTCTTCCCCTTCTTTCCTTCTGCTACCAGTGAGACCATGCTGTCCTGAGAAGCAGGACTAGGAGGGGCACCAAGCAGTATTAGTCAGCGCATTGTGCACATATATCCTTGTGTTTTACTGAATGTCCTTAGTTTTTGTTCACTGCTGTTTTCCTGCAGCTCCACACATCAGAAAAAAGCCATCTCTTCCCAATAAACCTTCAGCTGAAGGACAGACCAGACAGATTTATCGACAGTCCAGAGACGATGACAGGTTTGAGTTGAAAATATTTTTATTCTGTTCCCATCTGGTCAGTGTGAATGATCCGAAAATCCTGGCAAAGTTTAATGGCTCAGGAGAGATACTGTGGCTCAGGTGGGCATGGCCCTTCCCTTTCTCTCCAGCGCATGCACAAAGCACATTTACCCAGACTTGTGGGCGTGCAGACGTGTGCACAGAAACCAGACAAATGAACACTCACTTTACACCCAGGCAAACCCAGTCCCTGTCCTTGAGTGCGTTGTTGGCCTCCCGCAGTGCGTGGGATGGAGCGCATGGGGGCTCAGCACAGGGCAGGGGGAGTCCCAGGTCAGCAGAGGAATGTGTCCTGAGCAGATAAGGGACGGGGAAGGGCCCTGTCATTGCCAAGGGCTGTGGCATCAAAGCTCAGCAAGCTGTAAAAATTGAGCCTTTTTTTTTCTCCAGTGCTGACAAAGAATGAAATGTGTAGATGCATTTCAACCATCCCGCTCTCTGTCTCTGGGAAGAATGCTTGGATTCCTAAAAAAGCCCTTGCTACATCAGCAAACTGGAAGGCAAAAAGAAAGATGAGAAATGCACCCAAAACAAGGCATTTAGATAGGATGAGCCCAGCCCAGCCTGCAGCGCCAGATCTTGCACAACAGCCTCTGCTCCCTGCCTGGCCAGAGCCCTGCTGCTACCCCCGGCCGTATGCTATCGCTGTGTGCAGCCTCTTTGGGGCCCTTCCTCTCTCACTAGTGTTAGCAGTTCTGTACAAGGTATTGATCTATACTAGTTGCAAAGAAGAACTATGTCCTTAAATATGGGATTAACTTTGGAGGGTGGCTGTAGTATGTCAAGAAACATTAGCACCATCAGTCAGTGACCCTGGATAAAAAGGTTTCCCCATAGTAAATCCCAGTGTATAATGGAGATGTATCATGTAAAGCTTTTGAAATATCCACATAAGCATGAGCCATAGTTTCCTAGCAGAAAGAAGAAAGTGTCATTTTATGTTTTTTACTTTTTTGAGTTACAGAGGGGTAAGTGATTCGATATGGAGAAAAAGGAGATTTGAGCTAAGATAATTCGGATATGCAGTGGAGGATTGTGAATTCCACGTGTGTTGCTGGGAGCAAGAAGGCAGGGCAGAGAGAAGAATCCACATCTCCTCCTGCAGGAGGAGGGGTTGGCTTGTGTGGCCTGTACTGACATCAGTCTGAATTTACCAGAACACTTGGAGTCCCGTGGGACTGCTGTAGTTTCCTGGCTCCTCCCTGCCTTGAGCAGATTGACATGGCTGAACTGGGGGCACTTGCAAGCAGAGATGAAGACCTGCTTTGCCAATATGTGTGTCTTTTTTACTGAATTTAATGGAGTTACTGTTGTTTTATGGTGTTTCCTGATATTTATTAGCCTTTACTGTAACTGTGTTTTGGTGGCTCACTGAAGGAATTCCAGCTGGCTGCTGGTGGGTGGAAGGCCAACCAGTGTAACTTGCTGGTGGGCACAAACTGAGGTGAGATAAGCTCAGCTTTTTGTGGAGAATGGGAGTTCCTTTGTGCCAGTGGGGTTTCACTGGGATAAGCACAGGCAGAATGATGAGGGCTGAGAGACTTGTTAGTTGTTTATGGAGCACTTTGAGATCCTCCTGTCAGCGTAAGTGTCGCACATGAGTGTTGCTTTATTTTATGTTCTTCTGCAAACTCTCCTCTGGGAAAAAGGGTGTGAAAGCATCGTTTCCTGAATGTTTCTGGCTGTTTATCTCAGCGGATGCCCACACTCCGGTGGCAGAAGGCTTTAGGCTGGAAAGGAAACATAACCTATGGCACTGGCTAATGAAGAGGTGAAAGTCTTGTAGGAAAACAATTTGGAAGCTAAGCATATCTGAAAGGAAAAGTTGATGAAGAGAGCCCATGATCACCGGGCGGAAAGGGAACGTAAACATTGTACAAAGCATTATAACAATCACATTTTTGTCCCGGAGTGTGGAAGCGATGTGATTGCTGTGCTAAATGTGAAGCCAGCCTTGTCAAGCAGCTTCCCTTGTGGATGTGGAGAATTGGAAACACGTAGCGTAAATTGACAAAAGGTTCCAAGTTTGAGTGTTTGCTTTTCATAGGGAGGAGAAAAGGAAAAGAAAGTGCTAAATTATATTGCGATGATAACGAGCACCCAGTCCTTCTGGGAATCCTGCAGGATGGCAGCCAAATGCTCCCTCATCTTTGCTGTGTGTGCAGGCACTTCTGCTATTCCACTGGATTTCAGCTGTTACTTGGGTTAATATAGCTGTGGGAGCTTTCCTTACTGCCTAAAGCTAAGCGAAGCTGTGAAATCCTCAGGCCCAGAAGCTCACATTTTCTGTTGTCTCTTGTGGTGCAGTGGAGGTGTACAACTGCGCGACAGGAAGTGCTGACTGCTCCCAGTGCCTGGGCAGGGAGGACCTGGGACATCGATGCGTCTGGAGCGAGAGCAGCTCCAGCTGCAGGCTCAGTACTGAGTCCCCCCAGCCCTCAGACGTGTGTCCAGCTCCTGAGATTAAGAAGGTGAGACTCGGAGGCAGCGCGGGGGGGGTGCAGGGCAGGGCAGGTGCTGGCTGTGCTGTCCCTGGCTGGGAGCTGTGCTGTAGCCCTGACACAAGGCAAGGTAAAGACCCGTGCTGAATTATTCACTGAGCTTTTTTGCTGTTGAGACACCTGAAAATAAAAAAACACATTCCAAAATCATCTCGCTAGTGACAAGATTCAGTCTTCTTCATGATAGCCGGAAAAGCAACAACAGCACAGTCAAAATGTACTAGGGGTTCTGGGGTTGGTAAAGCAAGAAGGGTTTGTAGGATCAGCTGAAGGATTCTTATCAGAAATAGCATTTAATGGAGCACAGCTGAAAGATGAATGTGAGCCCTATCTCCAGACACATGCTGTGCAGTTCTGCTGAGATTAATAGTGGTGGAGAGGCCTTTGTCATTATGCATTTTGAAACAAATTTTATTTAAACTGCAGTTGAATTAATGTTTGGGGAGATATTTGAATTGGGGTTCTGCTTACAGAGATGGTGTCCCCGACAAAATTTGTCCCCAACGAGTAGAAAAGAAACTAAATGGAGCAGATCTTCAAACAAGCTCACTAGGAGAGGAGAGGAGGCTCAGGAGGGAAAACAGCTCATGTGGCCATAGTAATACAGGGTTTCTGTTCTTGGGGGGCATGTGGTGATAAATGCTCAGCTTCCATGTGCTGTAATGCTATACAGAGGGACTGCAGGGACCCCCACTACCTACCTCTTCCCTCTTGTCACTGTGGGAGAGAGCCGCTGCTCCATGAGCCACTGCTTCCCTAATGCACATTGAGCGTTATCAGCACCTTGCCAGAAAATAATGTAAGGAAACCACAGTTCAGGTTGCAAAGTGCCATGGAACTCTGTTGCTATTTCATTAGTAAATGGTAAATACAAATCCTCTGGAGTCACACAAGCAAATAAGGCCTCTCAGAGCCCTTCTGCAGGCATGGAGTATTGCGGTGGGTGAGGGAGGACACCAAGGCTGGTGGAGGGCAGTGGTCAGCCCTGGGTGGGGAAGGAGCTGCCATGCATGGCTGATGCTGGGATGTGCTGACAGAAGCTTTGGGACGTAACCTCACCAAATGCACTCTGGTACTGGTTGGTGTCACCAGCCAGTTTACAATCAAACTGCCATGATTTGCAAAGGGAAAAATTGAAGGGATTTATCTAACCCATTTGGTGAGGAAATCATACTGGCTGCTTCCTCTTCATTGTAGCATGAGGTCAGCAATGCCAGGTGAAAAACCAGTGGTGGCTGGAGATGGACTGGGATCAGCTTTCTGGAGTCATTAGATATGGCCTGTGTCACCAGTTGCAGGGATGCTGGCCAGATGTCCCTTTTTTTCTTCTTTTTTGTCATGAAAGACCCAGCTGTGTATAAAAATGCAGTGGCAGGACTATCTCTTCCCAGTGCAGTAGCACCCCAGCTCTAGGTTTCTGTGTCTCCAGATTTGTCTCTATCCCACCTCCATGTGGTGAGAAGGGATGATCATTCACCCTACATGTGTTTGAAGCTGGAGTAACCCCTAGCCAAGCCCAAGTACCAAAGCTGCCCAGAAGCGTATCACTTTCTTGTTTGCAAAGCTGCAGCGTGGGCAGTATTTTGGTGGCACTGCAGAGAGCCGCAGCATGAGCAGAGGATTGGCCCTCTTTGCCAGGACCAAGGGAACATGGACACAGGCATGGGGACAGCTTAGGGACTGAAGGAGGTTCTCCTCCAACCTCTCCCTTGGTCCCGCAGATCGAGCCGCTGCGTGGGCCGCTGGAGGGGGGCACTCTGCTGACCATCCGAGGGAGGAACCTGGGCCGCCGCTTCAGTGACATTCGTGGGGCCATCAGGATAGGGAGCGTGCCCTGCGTGCCGCTGCCAGACAGATACGTCGTCTCCGAGGCGTGAGTGCCAGTGTGGGGATGAGGCGGGATGGTGCGATGGGTGGTTTGGCCTCAGCGGCCCCAGGGGTGGCCAGGGTGTGGGATGGCCGGGCTGGGAGCAGTGCCCAGCGCTGCAGGAAGAGCTGTGGCTCTGCCCAGTGCTGCACAAACCTTCTGGCCTGCAGGATCGTGTGTCAGACTGGGGCGGCTCAGGAGGTGTTTGCTGATGTGGTAACAGTTAACGTCAGCCGGGAAGGGAAGTCTCGGGAGCGGTACTCCTATATGGTGAGTAACTGCCTTGTGAGGGCTTCTGTGGTGACCCTCACACTCACATTCCTCTTACCCCTTAAAACAAGCCTTGGTCCTCCAAGCCCCCAGCTGCCTCAAGAAAGAAGTTCTATGGCAAAACTTGTCAGAGTCCATGAAGAGCAGCCGATATGTTTTCTTATCCATTGTTAGGTGAACAAAATCGGCAAAGCCAGGCATGAGAGCGAGAAGCAGAACTGCAGCCAAGGTGTCACAGTGCACTACTTGTATCAAGAAATTTGGCTTCCATTCTCAACTCTTGAGATGGTTCCTCAGTTGCCCTACTTGCATCTCTGTTTTTCCTGCTATATAAAAAGAGTTCATTTTTCTTCCTTTTCTTTTATGAAGGGGCTGTTGCGACTTGTGAGACTTCATACAAATTGCAAAGTCTCTTGCTATGTAAGCTAGGTACCATGAATTGCTTAGAACTTATGTTTTTTGTTGCAGAGACTGTCTTAGTTTTCACATGAGAATCCTGTGTAGGGATTAGACTGGAGCTAACGCCATGTCATTATGAAAAGAAAAGCCCTTTATAGATTTGTACTGTGCCACTGCACAGAGATGACTTTCATCTCTATAAACCTAAAATAAATCCATGCAGCTCTTCTCTTTCCTACGAACACCCTCATCTCTGGTTAGATGCTATTCATGAGTAGCCCCATGCACCCAGGGCAAACACAATGGGATGGGTGCCAAGAGCATGCTGCTTACTTGGAGTCTGTGTTTATGCTGTTGCTTTTGCCGGGGAAGAATAGACTATACTGCAGTCTAGTGGCTTGAGGGAAGACTTGAGCCCCAAGAAATAGCATTTGATTCCTGGTAGCTCTTGTGAGGAATTTAGGATGGGATCGTGGAGCACCATCCCTCACGCTTGTAACTGGTGGTGTGTTTGGATTGGCACAGACAGCCGTGGCTGGCAACAGCCATCAAGAAGAGTGCTGGGGAAGGGCATGGCCAGAGCTGGCTCAGTGCTCTTTCCTGGAGGGCGACTGCTGTGGGACCCATTCCCAGAGTTTCCAGAAATTTCTGTTCACATCCAAAACATCTAGGAGATCATACAGTGTGGTAGAAATAGGGTACCCCCATGTAAGTAACCTGGGGTTTGAGATTTCTGGGACCTGAGTCATCAGGATGTGTGTGCTGCCTCTAGCAAAAGCATCCCATCACCTGCTGCAGCACAAATTGTTTTGTTGACAAAGCGAGAAGGACTTAAAGAGTGGAAAAAGCTCAGCAGCTTCTTAGTGTGCAAGGAAAAATTCTCTCAGGAAGCACCTGTAAAAGCACCAAATAAAGCAACAAAACAACAGCCAGTCTGTGAACTTGAGGCCAGTCTGTGCCAGATCCCATCGGGCTGATGGTGAAGGCTGCTGCTTCTGGGGAGCATAGACAGGAGCTGTCTTTGCAACACAGTGCAGCAGAAAGCCTTCTCGTGTCTGTGTGTCTCAGCCTGGTCAGCCTTTTCTCAGCAAAGTTTGGACAGCAGATGAGATGATGCCCTGCTCTGTGTGCACGTTGACTGCACCACACAAAGCTGTTGTCAGTAAAATCTGAGCATGAGCAGTAATACCAGTTTACCTAGAAAAGACTACAGGACTTCTAGAATAGCCTTTCCAAAGAAGTACTGGTCCTTTGTAAAATAACAGATGCTCTTTGGTATTGGTGTTGATGCTATGTCCTTCAGAGACACTGTTAGGCAGACAGAGTTTGGCTGTAACTCTGACGAGGAGGAGCGAGAACTGCATTCCAGACTTTTTCAGGGCATTCTAGCGGGCTCTGGATTATCTGAATTTGCACAGTGAGCTGAATTTGCAAAGGTGGCAGTGGAAGCAATCAGTGCTGGCAGTATATAGGGAGCAGCAGTCACTGGCTGCTGAGGAAAAGAACTGGAGGGCTTTGGGGAGCAGGAATAATCCTCTCTGTTGCTGTAGCTGCACACTTGAATACGCAGGTTTGGGGCCAAGGGCGGGAGACAGCTGCCTACAGACACTCAGGGAAATACAAATTAACAAAATGAATCTCATGTAAATGGGTAATGATCAGAAACAACAGAGGAAATGGCTGGAGAGGGATGGAAGCGGTGTGAGTGTAGGACAAGGGCAAGGATAGCTATTAATAATCGTGTTTGTGTGGCTGAGACTGACAGGGAAGGAGATGAGCGCCAGGCGGACGGAGCCGCTCACCCACATGGGCTGCAGCCGCCTCCAGGCAGACGAGGTGAGGCGGAGCGGTGAACGCTGCGCAGCCCTGAGCCCCGAGCTCTGCTGCCTCCGGGGTCCGGGAGGGCTTAACAGGGGATTACCGAGCCGTTTATGCAGGGTTCTTGAAGTAATTATTGCTGTGCCCTTGGTGTCCTATCCGAGCCCCAGCAGGAAGGTTGCCCAGATGACTCTCCTGGGGCAGTGCGGTGACGTGCAGGCTCAGCACTGCATTAGTCATCAGGGCCTCAAGCTCATGAGTCTCAGGGAGATTTCCAGGGGCTGCAAAAGCAGATAACAAACATGGTAATTTCTGCTGAATATGGTGAGAGGCAAACTAACTTCCCCCTAGTTTCTGTAGCCTCAGGAGACTGGGATTTGAAGCTTCTTTAAGAGCAGATTTGATATTATTATCTCGAATCAGGTGGCTGTTTTCACAGATCTCAAGGCCGTTGTCCAACAGGGCTTTGACATTGCCTTTGCACTGAGAAGCAGGATCTGAAGGGCAGAAATGGTGGGAGTTGCAATGAGCTAGGAATTTCCTTTCCTGGTGGATCATGAGTTGCCTTCCAGCTCTGGATCCTGCATTGGAGTTCTCAAGAGAGTGGTGGCACCCTGGGCTCCAGTTTGAACTTGTGTCATTTATACCGGGAGCCTTGGGACTGTTGATTTTGTACAGTCTTGCTCCTCGGTGCTTATTACTCTCTCCTTGTTCTGAAACCAAGCCAGCCAAAGCTTTTACTGTGCTGCTGTTTGAGAGCCTGGCAATGCTGGATGCTTAAATTTACTGCAGCAATTCCCATGTGCACTCTGGAGTGTCCAGTTTACCAGGCTAGAAGACTATTGAGAAATGTCTCCTCTGTTTCTAGCTTCCCATGGTGCGATCCATAGCTCCCCAGAATGGCCCGAAGGCTGGAGGAACCAGAGTGACCATCAGAGGCAGCTGGCTGGATGTGGGCTCTGAGCTCCGTGTCCTCATCAACAGCTCCAAGCAGTGCACGGACCTCAGGTGGGAACGGGTCTGCCTGAAGTTGAACTAGGAACAGGAACTGAGGTGCCGGAAAGTTGATATCATCCCCAGTAGGTCAGGAAGAGCTGGATTTTGAGAGGGGAGCTCTGCATGGTGCTGCTAGCATAGGATCCCTGCCCAGCCAAGGTCCCGTAGCTGCTACAGCTCACTGGTTCCTGTACTGCCACTGGGGAGAAGCGGGAACCTGCCCTTCTTCTGTTGACTATATGGGAAGTTAGTCTGGCAGCCTGGGATAGTGTATGCTCAGAATGGCGTACGTGGGTAATTTTGTTAATAGGCATGTGACTTGAAACTCCTTCTTGCCTGTCTCTTCTTTGGGAAGCTCGGCCCCCTGGTCCCCAGCCCCCGCCCTACTGCCCCTGGCTCTTTGCAGCTCACCCTGCCTCTCCCTGTGCAGCCGCAATGACAGCACCATCACCTGCACTATGCCGTCTGCGGAGCTCACCACGGCTGTGCGAGTCTGCGTCCAGTTCGAGAGCAGGTCTTGTGCCAGCTACAACATCACGTTCAAGTACGAGAAGAACCCAGTAGTAACAGACATCAACCCAAAAAAGAGCCAAATTAGGTGAGATCCTCCTCTAACAGAAACAGCTGATTCTGCCAGGATTTGTCCTTTCTTTTGTGGCCTTTGTTAAAATTTTGCAGAACGCAAATGTGAATGTTGCACCCTGTCACGGTTTTACGTTGACACACCCTCATCACAGAACTAATTGGGATATCCTAGTGTAGCCCCTTGCAGACAGTGCGAGCTCTCTGCTCTGAACCATCCCAGCACAGAGCAGCTCCCAGGCACATCACATGCCCAGAGCACTAGCAGTATCAAAACACAACCAGGAGGTAGCATATGTTATCTGGGCCCCGCAGTGTGCTGCAGCAGCAGCATGACTTCCATTTCAGAGCAGGCTCGTGATGTCTGCATCTGCCTGCAAAGGAGGGGGTTGGCCCCAGACTGGGAGGAGAGGATCCGGCAGGGAGGAAGGGCTTTCTGCTGGGTCTGGCCCATTGCCTTGCAGGCATGTACAGAAGAGGCATTGCAGGGCACTGTCTGGTGATGCAGGGCAATCTGGCTCTGGAGCAGAAGAGGTCTTGCACACTAGGACTGGCTGTAGTTCATTTCAGTGCACACTGGACATGGGAAAAGGTCAGCTGTGGTGCTTGTACTGTCTGCACCTGGTATGTGCTTTAGGGAGTTTCAGATGGAAGGGTCTGTGAAACCCAAAGATTTTCCTTGTTAATTAAACTTCTGGAGAATAGGCTGTGATTTGTTATTTCAGTATTCGGTGTTCCCCAAGGCCACCATGTTTCATTTTTAAAGCATGTTGCTTTTTATTTCACATCTGTTCGTGGAGTTCTCTGGCTCCTGTTCCTTTGGTGAAATCCCACCTTCCTCAGCTGCGAAGCCTGGCAAACCTGGCTGACCAGGACATCTGGGGAACGGCCAGTGCCCCCAGGGCAGAAGTGAAAGCAGCACACTCAGGGCACAAAGCAGGCTCTGATGTGCTGCTCCCCTTGGAGCAGAGCTGTGTCTCGGCATTCCCAAACACAGAGCCAAAGATGCAGGCTGTGGGAAAGCTAATAACAAGGCACAGCAGTGACTCAGCCAACCTCAGCTTCCAGCCAGCTTGTGAACTATGCTGAGTGGCAAGAGCAGTATCTAAACACAGAGGCAGTGAAAGAATGTCACTGCCCATAGTCACAAGGGAAACCACCAGCATATTTCTCCATCACCTTAGTCTGCTTTCTCAATATACACATCAGTCTCCACTTTTCAGACCACTGAGAGACAGCAGCCTCTCCTCAGACTGCTTGGTCACTTGTGTATTCTGACTGCTGTGGTGTTGGTGGAGTGTTGTCCATGAAGGGTCAGTAAGCTGTGCAAAGATTCAGCTGGATCTGATTTATCCTGGAGCATTGCTGAAATGAACAGTGTAAGCAAAGTTTAAAGCAGAACAGAAGTTGTGAACTAGTTTGCAGGCATGACAGGCACTTAGAGACTTGGATTTACACTGTTGTACCTACAGCACTGTAAAAGATTTCTTAGGGCCTTGGACCCAAACTCACTGAACATTTTGTAGTCTTGAGATAGCAGGGTTTGTGAATCCTGCCTGTTCCCTTACAGATACCCCAAACTTTGGGCATGATATGGAGGAAGGGGAAAGTAAATTCAGGGGATAGCTTCTGCTGTCCAGAGCAGAAGAGTTGATGCACATTCTCCAGCCTAGGAGAATGCCTTTTGCCTAGGAGTCTTGTGTGCATCAGGGCCCTTTTGTTACTGTCACTAATTGACTACACATTGAGGCCCAAATTTCACATTCCACAGGCAGCAGAGCTGAAACACAAAACAATTTTCAAGTTTTGATCTAAATCTGAAGAGGCTGGGAGATGCAGGATCCATGTCAACCTCACAAGGAGTCTCTTCACTCCCCCGGAGTTCTCTGTGGGGCAGATAAAAGGAATACCCACTTGTCCCTGCTTTGAGTGACCAGGTTAGCCTTTTGTGACACTGGTGGCCTGGGCAGTGTGCTCCGTACTGCAAGAATGCAGAGGGAGGCTGCTCCTCTGGGCACTGGGAGCAGGGAACAGTCTGCTGCTGCTGGAAGAGGCCACTCCTTTCCACCAGGGCACCTGCTCCTCCTCGCTTCCCTCATATTGCAGTAGTAGTGTGGATGCCTGTGGCAAATAAGAGATCTTTGGCTTTTGGGTTACATTTTCTGCACAGACAAGTGGGAAATATCCCTGGGAAAATGACAGGAGGTGAGATCCAGCTGTTCACCCAACACTTCATGTTGTCAAGGGCACCTCTTCTGCAATCACTCTCTCTTTTTTTGCATCTCTTCAAAGCGGGGGCAGGATCATCACCCTGGAAGGAAGAGGCTTTGAGCTGGTCCAGAATGCCTCCATGGTGGTCCGTGCCATTGGCAGAGAGCAAACGGTGGGTGCCCCCGGGATGTCACCTGGTAATGGGGAGCAGGGATTCTGGGTGAGAGCACTTGGATGCCTTTTCTGATGCACGTGCTCTCCTGTTTCCAGAGCTGTAAGGTTCACACCGACACTGTGATCACCTGCCCTTCTCCAGCTGCCTCCAACATCACTGCTGGGAGCAAGCCTGCCCCCGTCGATTTCTATCTCAATGGCCGCCTCTACACAGACGATCGCCCAGCTTTGGATGAGGAGATGTACCCGGAGGAGGCCCTGCACATCAGCAAGTTCAGCCTGGAGTACCACGCTGACCCCCAGTTCTTCACAGCCAAGAAGGAGAAGTGGATCAAGCACCACCCTGGCGAGCCCTTGACGCTAGTTATACATGTAAGAGAGCAGTATTTACAACTCTCTTTCTTCAGGGTGCTGCCTGCTACTCGCTTGGAAGCTCTGCAGTCCTAAGGAGCAGTTCAGCATCTGTCTGCAGATGCAGTGGGGAGAAAGGAGATGGATGAGGATGGGAGCAGCAGGAGTCATGCTCAGGCAGCTCAGATGTGGCCTGCTGCCTCTGCTGGCTGCTCACCAGGAGGTGCAGCCAGTCAGTCCTGGCGATGCCTGCTAAGGCATGAGCACAGAGAGCTGCATTTCATAAAATGCTGAATGTATGGAGAACAGCAGCACTGGCATAAAGTCAGGCAGGTTCTCCAGAAGGCCCTGACAATAGATATTTATTCCTGCAGAAATGAGTCACGCATTCTTCACTTTTGGCTGCTGCGTTCAGTTCAGTTAACAAGGAAGTTGGGGTATGGCAGTTCAGAGGGGCTTAGACAATGCACAGCACTAATTGAAAGGACCTTATTCCCTGCAGGATATCCTTACTGCCTGCAACGTGCTCCACAGGCACTCTCCCCGTCTCAGACCCCGCAGCCACATCCCCTCAATGTCTCCTCCGGTGTATATCCTTCCCCTTCCCAGGTGGGCGTTCAGATCCTTATCTGTGCCAGGGCAGATCAAAAGCAGATCATCCCAGATTCCACGAGGGGCTTGTTCATCCCATATCCCTTGCTGAGTGAGGAATGGGAAAGAGGAAAAATGGGAATGGTCCAATTCTGGCTTTCCTGTGGAGTGCTCGAAGAATGTTCTTGGAGAGGGAGAGTGCTCTCAGGTCTGCAAAACCAGCAGGGAGTAAGAGAAATACAACAGGAAGAGTTACTGCCACTCCAACTGCCACTCCGGAGACTGACATCCTGGTTTTATTTTTGTCTTTAGAAAGAGCCTGACAACCTGGGCCTGGAGAGCAGTGAGTACCAGGTGAAAATCGGCCTTATCTCCTGTGAGATTCAGATTGTGTCGGACAAGGTCATCCATTGCTCTGTCAATGAGTCGCTGAGCACCTCGGAAAGGCAGCTGCCTGTGACGGTGAGTGCCAGCAACCCACAGGCCATGCTTGCTGGGCAGCAGGGCTCTGTGCTGCAAACCCCGTGTGCTAGGGAGCTGTGCACAGGCAGGGCTGTGACATCACAGCTGCCCAGGTCCACTGACGGCAGCCTGATGGGGAGCTGTGTGGGCAGAAAGATGGGCAGAGCGTGCAATGCCTGCAGCATCTCAGGGCTTCCCATGCTGCGGGGCAGATGCTGAGGCTGCCTGGCATGAGGGGTGTTGAGGATCGGTAGTGTGGCTGGCTGTCAGACGTTGAGCTGTGATTTTTGAGCAGGAATTTTGTCAGTTCTTGTGAGGCACTGTAAACTCCCAGGCAGGTAATGTTTTTTGTGACTTGCAGTCATTTTCTTTCTGGCCCTTGTGAAATGAGTTTGGGGATTTCCACACAGCTGTCAGTTATCTGGCCTCTTATGGCCAGCAGAAGAACTACATGTGGAAATGAAGACCCAAACCCAGCACAGCGATGTGCCACCAGCATGCTGGAGGACTTTCCAGTGTCCTGGCTGTGGTTCGTTGTGTATGAAATTCAGTTGCAATCTGAAAAGATGGAAAAGCAGAAGTAAGAGAATTTCCTAAGTCATATGAATGGAAATTTTAAATAGGGCAATTTTGTTTTTTAATGAGAACTGAGAAAAGGGGAAATTCCTTTGGGAATAAAAGGGAATTTTTGAGTTTGCTAGTTTGGGT
This sequence comes from Perdix hodgsoniae, assembly GCA_035772895.1. NCBI lineage: Eukaryota > Metazoa > Chordata > Aves > Galliformes > Phasianidae > Perdix > Perdix hodgsoniae. Next base: position 7,820,401 of record JAPSGF010000029.1, on the reverse strand, counting down.
TTGATGTAAGCCATTTAGGGTAAGTCCTTCAGGAAGCAGGGGAATGATACCCAGCACTACAGTATTGCACAGCTATTGAGTGTGCCAGCAGCTAAACAAACAGCTTGTTTTTATCTCTGTGTGCCCTTACCAAACCTTCATATGTGGCTGGAGTTACCACATGCTGGCTTTTTGTAAGTCACAGTTGCCTTTATAACACACTTCTAATAGCTTTGGTAGTATGGGGTCAGACTCACACAGTGTCCCCACCTGATCTGCACCACTGATGGTTATCAGGACCTGCAGAAGTCCCACTGGCTCGGTGGCTGATGAATATTCTTCTGAAGAGCTCATATGCCTGCTGTGACAGCCAGGATTCTGTTATTTGCTGTTGGAGCTCTGCAGTGCTGGAAGAAGGATTCAGCAATATGTCCTGCTGCTGGTCTGTGTTCTTGTTGGGGGTCTGACGGTGCCCAGGTCCTGCCTGGCTCTGGCCATCCCCACTAATCTCTGCACTAACCCACAGCCTCATTAATTCCTCTTACCAAAATTATATTGAATTGATTGTTGAAATAAATGAGAGAAAGCCACTGGGGGCTTCAAGTCCACTTTTGTCCATGACCACACTATTTAGACACAAAGGTGAGCAGTGGATGTGGGACTGCTGCTCTGGCAGACGTGAGCCAGCCTGCCCAGATCTGCTGCAGTGTGCCACAGCACCTTTCCTGGAGGTTCTCCATGCCACAGATGCAACCATAAGATCCTTCCATCTCTTCTCCACCTTGTTTCCACTTTTTGCTCAAGTTTCTCTCACTTCCCATTCCTGTAGGGAAGTGAAACTCATTTCTAGAAGTGAAAGACTGTAGTGTCATGAGTTTTCCTTATCAGATGGTGCTGTTGAACCCTTTCATCCCAGAGGCATGGAGGACCTTTTTTAAGCTGTGCTGAGTAGACTTGCCAGCCGCCCATGGCCCCTTCCTTTATGGCAACAGGAGGCTGAGGTCCTGGATTTGGCTGGTTTGTGCTCTCACTTCTCCCTCTTTCTCCCTCTGCAGATTCAAGTTGGAAAGTTCAACTACACAATTGCAATGCTGCACCTTGGTGGAGGAGAGACTGCCATCATCGTCTCCATCGTCATCTGCAGCATCCTGCTGGTCCTCTCTGTTGTAGGTGAGGGAACAGGATGGCGAGTTTCCAGGTTTTCTGATTGTGTGTGGAGGGGGTGGTCATGGCTCACTCATGTTAGGAAACCATCTGAGTGCTGCAGTTCTGATCCGGAGGCAGCAAGTAGCCATTCTCTGTGTGGCCATTCACTGTGCCCAGTGCCCCAGATAGAAGCTTACTGCAGTGTGGAGATATTTGTTGACTGAATCCATGGCTTATCTGTTGTTTGAGGCTGTGGTGTTTATAATTAACATCACGCTTTTTTTCCCCGAATGCTTCTTAATGGTATTAAGTAGGCATTCTCGTGCATGGCTGTCCGGCAGCAGAGGTCTGTCTGACCCAGCAGTCACAGCAGCAGCAGGTGCCTGCTGGAGAGTCTTAGCTGCAGAGCTGGAGTAGGCACAACAATTTTCTAAGCTCACTGGAAGTTGCACAGTGCACATGTATGCTCTGTATGGCATCTTTTTGTTACATGCTTAGAACAATTGTACAGCAAGAAACTCATTATTTCCCAACAAATTAGGTGTTTCTAATAGATATTTAATTTATTTTTTATAAAGGTTATAAAGCACACTGTTTTTTAAATGTACCACTAGTCTTTAGAAACCTATTTCTGGAGGCATGGAAAGGATGTCAAATACGAACGCTGTAATACAGGTAGTAAACCTCTGAAAATCTGTAATCATGAATTAGCCAGGATTCACTAACATAGCAGTTTATCTAAATATAGACAGGACAGACATAAAATGAAGATGACAGCGAAAGCCTGATCATTAAATTCCAGCTGGCTTTACTGATTTACAGATAAGAGCCAGCTGCCCAATCAGTGCCAGTTTTGTTGTAGATATTAAGGTAAGGCTGAAGTTAGCTTTCTGCACTCATGTTAACAAGGGACCACTCCGGTCCTGGCTTCAGCTGCTCCTTGTGTCCTAGTCCAGTAAAGCTCATTCACTTCCTCTCCTCCAGCTCTCTTTGTGTTTTGCACAAAGAGCCGCAGAGCAGAGCGCTACTGGCAGAAAACCCTGCTGCAGATGGAGGAGATGGAATCGCAGATCCGAGAGGAAATCCGCAAAGGTAAGTCAGTGGTTCTGGGCAGTGTGCAGGAGCCCAGACTGGGAGGGAGCTGTCAGAACAGCAGAGTTGAAGCCATTCACCTTCTCCTTCATAGAAATCTACAGAAATACTCATAGAAAGCTTTCTGTCAATGCCATTTTTCTTCATCAGGATGTGCGTGTGAATAGAAGTGTGGCCCTGTCCTTGTCTTGCTGCCTGACTTGGGTGAGGCGCTCAGCTTCAGTGCCACTGATGTCCACGTCTCAGGGTTAATGGCCCTTGGCCACACGGAGGGCTGCCTGAAGGTCACGCTAATCTTTAACGTGCAACAAAAACTGCAGTGCACTCCTGATGGAGCAGTGGGATAAGCAAGCCAAGTGTCTGCAATTGCTGTCTGCTAAGTACATCATTGTGCTATGGGTGCAGAAATCTGCCTGCAGAACCAGACCCCAGGGCTGGTGTCCTGGAGGCGGGGAAGGTTTTTTTTCTCTGTATGTGCTGCAAAACATGACGTGTAGTGCTGACAGGTAAACCCTGAAAGTAGTCTGCTCTGCCGGAAAACCCTGCTTCAGCCCTCTCAAGGAGGAGAGGTCTCCTCAAGAGGAGACGTGCAGCATGTTTCAGTGCCAGCCTGCCTCAGCTGGTAGATTATCAAAGCTCTTACCATCTGTGGGTCTCTTTACCTAAGGTTTTGCAGAGCTGCAGACAGACATGACAGATCTGACCAAGGAGCTGAACCGCAGCCAAGGGATCCCATTCCTGGAGTACAAGCACTTTGTGACCCGGACGTTCTTCCCCAAAGTAAGGCCATTCTGCATTTTATGGGTATCTAATCACTGCAATTCCTTCCTAATCAGATCGGGGCTCTGCTCTCCCTCTGCCAAAGGGTAACAAAATCATTCCTCTGTTATATATTTAGATGTCATATATTTCAGCCTTAATTATCATCAACACTGGAGCCACAGCTCCCAGGGTGTGAAGCAAGGTCAGGATGCTCAGTGTGGCTGAAACCTGGCAGAGCTGGGAGGCAGACAAGGCGCAGCTCTGGGAGCTGTGTTAGCTCACCAGTGTGATGCTGCTGGACATCCTCCTCTGAAAGCTGTGTCTCTCACATGAGTAGGATGTGCTGGGGGCACTCCATTCTCCCCAAAGTCTTCAGCTGCAATCTGCTGTCTGCTGGGAAAAAGCTGATGCTGAAGGCATCTCTCATCAGTGCTCAGGGAAAGGTGGCTTTATGTTCCACGCAGCTTGCCACCAAGGATTTTCAGCTGCACTGCTACTTCTCAGACCTCATTAGATGTCTCTGTCTCTCCCTTTGTGTTCCCTCCCCCAGCTGCTGGGCACGCAGTGCCTGCAGCACGATGCCCCTCAGGCATGAGGTCTGGGTCTGTCTGCTCAGAGTCCTCCTCCAGGGCAGCACCAGATGTGTTGGTGCTGAGATTCACTTCACCAGCTGCTCTGCTGTGTTGCTGTGTGCTGCTAACTGTGGCCGTATTTCACCCCTGAGGCTGTTGCATTTTGCTGGTGAGGAATGAGAGGATGATTTATGACTGCAGAGTGTTTCATTACAAGTTACTACTCAGGTTTTTAAGTTACCCAGTCTCTGTATATCTGCACACTAGGCTCTTTAAGATTCAGGCCACTATATGAATGTTAGAGATTTATACATTTTTCCCATCTGTTTCCAAAGTTACATACGTTAAAGCACCCAGTACTTCTCTATTTTGATTTACTCTTCTATAGTGCTTTCTCTTCTGGGGTTTTCTAGCTGTCAAATTAGTCTATTTGCAGTCTCCCCACCCTAGCAGCCTTGTGTCTGGCTCAGACATCTGCCTCCCCTTATTCTTGTGGTGTTTGCTCATTCAAGACAATCTTGGAAAGTGTGTGAAGGCTTTATATATTATTCTAGTGCATTTCTTTGTAATGGGTGGTCTCCAGTCCTGAAGGCGTTTCTCTCTCTCATTCCCCTGTGGCACGTGGCACATGAGGAGGTCTCTGGCCCTCTGCTGATGGCTGTGTTTGGTTGTGTTGCAGTGTTCCTCGCTCTACGAGGAGTGTTACGTTCTGCCTTCCCAACAGCTCAGCTCCCAGTTGGGCTCCCAGGTCCAGGAAACCCATCCGCTTCTGGTGGGGGAATGGAAAGTGAGTAACACACTAACAAAACAAATGTTCTTCAGTGGTTGCTAACCATACTCGTGTCTGTTGACAGTGCCATGCATTTTCCTGTGGCATGTGGGGAATGCTTGATTACTCAAAGCAGTTAACACGTACCAGCATTGGATCAGCTTTCACTGGTTGGAGAAGACAGATCTGTGAAATTCTGCTCTCACATGAAGGAGCCCTGTGCCAAGACCCTCCCTAGCTTCACTGAGGGCTTTCTTCCTAGGTGTACCATAGTGTATGTCACCTTCTGTTCCGTACACAGTTCTTCATAAATGCGATTAATTACAAGTGAGGACTCACTATAAGCTGCTGTCCCAGAGCTGGGTTTTAGATGCAAAGAGTTAGGAAGTGAAGGATCAACAAATCATTTAGGTTGAAGAGAGATCTGCTTACAGCACCTCCAACTAGATCAGGTAGCTGAGGGCCTTGTCCAGCTGAGTGTTGAGATATCTTCAAGAATGGAAATCCCACAGCCTCTCAGGGCTCTTTTTCCAGTGCCTGATGACCATGAAGGTGGAAACTTTCTTTCTTTAATTTGTGTCCCACGCTCCATCTGGGGTCCCTTGCCTCTATCCTATCATTATACTCCCAGAGAAGAGCCTAGCTCTGTCTTTTCTACCCTGCCACAGTGCAGTTGAAAACTGCAGGAAATTATCTCCCTCTTAAGGCCAAATAAGCACCAGCTCTTTCTGCCTCTTCTTGCACACAACTGCCCCCTAATTGGCATCCTCTGCTGTGCTTGCTCCAATTTGTCAACATCCACCTGACAATGGGGAACCCAAAACTGAACACATTACTCGGTCTCACAAGTGCTGAATAGAGATGGGCAGTGGCCTGGTGACTGTGCTGCTTCTGCTGCAGCCCAGAATGCAGTTGTGCCTTCGTCAGGAAGGCAGTCTGGCTAGTGCCAAACAGGGAGAATGGAGGCATCAGCACAGCACTGTGTGCTTAGCAGGGACATCACTGCAGTCAGGTAGGATAAAAGAAGTTGGGGTCGGGGGAAACAAGGAATGTTTTTCTCATTCTGCTTTCTATTTTTTCCTCTAGATCCCTGAAAGCTGCAGACCCAATATGGAAGAAGGAATCTCACTGTTCTCTACCTTGCTCAACAACAAGCACTTTCTCATTGTTTTTGTCCACGCTCTTGAACAACAGAAAGATTTTGCTGTGAGGGACAGGTATGAGCTCCAGCAGAGGAGCCACGCTGGCAGCCAGCTCATCTGAGAGGGGTTCCACGTGCCCCACAGAAAGCTCAGTGTTGTGACTGCTGCCTCACAGTCTCTGCTGTGAAGGGTCGCTCTGTGGCCCCTGCCTGGTCCCATGAGGCTGTTGAGGAGGCAGTTGAGTGCGTCTCTTGTCCTACATGGACATTTTCCATAGGCCTGTGGTTTTCAGGCACTGATCATCTATGCTAAATTTCAACCGAAGACCTGGCAGCTGGACAAGACTGATTTATTCCTAAACTCTAAGCGATCCAGATGCTATCTAGAGTCATGCATTGCAGCTGAAGGTTACAACTGGCCTCCCAGTTTTCTTTTAGAAATGAGCAGCCAAAAACCTTTTCCATTTTCCTGCAAAGCACCAAAAGGTGCAATGAATGACCTGCTCTTGCAGTGTTTGTATTCCTGAACACATATGATTTACCAGTAAGAGTGTGTGAGTTGACCTGAGGTCTGACAGCACAGGAAGAGCCTGTGGAGTTTAGCCCCATTGAGAGAGCCTGCAGAAACTGCCATAAATGCTGCCTTCATGTTTCTTATACTAGTTAACAGTCTACCTCAGTGCTTTACTCTTACACAGTTCTGTTTTTCAGATGTAACCTGGCCTCCCTGCTTACTATTGCATTGCATGGGAAACTAGAATATTACACCAGCATCATGAAGGACCTCTTGGTGGATCTAATAGACGCTTCAGCTTCCAAAAACCCCAAGCTGATGCTGAGGAGAACTGAATCTGTGGTAGAGAAGATGCTCACCAACTGGATGTCCATCTGCATGTACAGCTATCTCAGAGTAAGAGAACCAGATGATTGTACTGTAGTTGCATTGCATGCAGGGGTGACAAGGGACATGTGAATCAGCTGAGGAACTAAATACTTGCCAGTTGGGCCAGTTGCCTTGTCACTAATGGTTGACAAATTCCAACAAATTGAATGTTCAAGCATAAAAAAGCAACTGGAAATTTGGTTGTAACTGGTGACTTGATGGGATCAAGCTTCATAGCAGGCTTTCTAGTGTGGCCTGCTTTTTATGAGGCCAGGGCACTAAACTAACATCTATTGCCATGGTTGAGAAGACAGCCACAGGGAACTGGAAAATAACCACAATAGCTTGAGGTTTGGAGAACAGTTCCAGCTGTTTGTTGTTTTCTCTGACCAATTCGGATAGCCTTACTGATGGTTGCCAGCTAGTTCAGCATTTTGCTTCAGCACAGGACCCCAGGAGCTGCTCGTGGTGTGGGGCACAAAGGCTGCTGGGCTGTCAGTGGTCATTTGGGTTGGGGCTCCTTGTGTTGGGCATGTCCTCACAGTGCCACACTGCCCAGGTGGTCTTTGTAGGAGAGGGGGATGTCCAGACACCTAACTGTCTTCCTACATAATGTAAAAGGAATATATCTGGAATCTCAGAGCGTCTCCATCTGCTCAGTGCTTTATTTCCAATGCTTGCCAGCTCTGGTTGGAATTTCTCAGAAGAGTTGAGCAATAACATAATTGATTCCACAGCAGCTAATTGGAGGACACCCCATTATACCCACAGGGTATAAAGCCTGGAAAAGGCCTTTAGAAAAATCTCTTTTTCAAAGTGTTTGCTGTAGTCATAGAAGCAATACTCCATTGTCTTCATACATATCATAATGTCTTCTGAACACAGCTGAAGATCACTGTTTGTTTGAAATCTTGTGACTTTGTAGTTCTTAATCTTTCATTTTAGCTCACATAATTATGAACTATAATGAAGGACAAGTCACAGGAACAAGTAGGGTTGCCTGTGCCAAGGGAGCATGGCTTTCCAGACTGTCAGAGTAAAAAAGAGTGAATTAGTGAAATCTTTCAGTTTTGTGCCTGTAGCTTAACCATGGGGGGGGGGGGGTAAGCGCTGATCTCTTCTCTTGGAGAGCAGAACCCTCGTATGAGGCACCTGATCCAGCTCCGCTTCTGCTAAAAATGAACTTTGTGCAAGAGGGCTTTTTCAGGAAAAAAAAAAAGAGGAAAGAAATGTAATTCTTATCACACAGGTTGAGGACATGGGCACGTTACAGAGCTAATTATTGGTGCTGCAGTCCCTGACAGCCTGCAGCACACCCCCCCCGTGGCCGTGGTAGTCCAGGTGCCCATGCACAGCCGAGGTCGGGACGGACTTCCTGTGAGGAGCTTGTGATGAGGGCTGCTGCCAGCTGGGAGCTGAAGCACTGTCAGGGAGGAGGTGGAATGAGGGCCTAGCCAGGCTAGAATCACAGAATGACAGAAGTTCCGAAGTCAGAAGGAGCCCGCAGGGATGGTCAAGTCCAGCTCCTGACTCCCCACAGCACCACCCAAACTCCATGTGTGAGAGTGGCATCCTGAGCTCTGCTAGCATGGAGCTGCCCTGGGGACTTTGTTCTGTGCCCACTGCCCTCTGGTGCCGAGTCTTTTCCCAACATCCAGCCTGACCCTTCCTTGATGCAGCTCCATGCAGTCTTGGCATCCATCAACAGTAAGCGTTTGCTGTAACAGAATGCAGCGAAGATCTGATGTCCGAGAGCACATCACATGCTCGGGTGAAGGTGGGGAAACCTCAGTGGAGGAGAAACTGCTGCCTGCTGATGTGGGGAGGAAGAAGCTCTGGCTGTCCCTGTAGGAGAGGGCTCCAACTAGGTTCAGGCTGCTGTGTGCAGGGATGGAGGACTCGCAGCAGTCTGAGCAGAACTGGTGCCTTCCTCACCGCAAAAGCCAAGCACGGAGCCACTGAAGCACTCCTGCCCACAGACTGCTTCTAACTCGGGGCAACAACTTAAATATTAGCGACAGTCAGGCACCTCCCATGTGCCTTGCATCCCTCTGGGTCAAACTGTTGCCTTCAGAGAGACATTCTTTGGTTAAAAAGAGTCTCCTGCCTGCCTGCAGCACTGTACTGTCAGACGTGTGACGATGGGGCTGGTTCTCATTCCTGAATGATCTCCATTAATCACAACATCTATTTGAAACAGCTGCTGCAAAGGTCCCTGCCATTGTTCAGTGGAAAAATTCCAAGAGCTTGTATTTTCCCTTGTATGTCAACGCTACATGCTCAAAACATTTGTTTCATATTAATGCTGTGACTAGCAGTCCATCCGCTTGTGTTCTGGGCAAAAAATGATTTGAAGGAGCTGTCTTCAGCTGGGAAGAAGAGGCAAGCCACAGCCACTCACAGCTGCACATGTGGAGGGCACCTGAAAGCAGAGGGTTTGCCCCTCTGAAATGTGACAGCATGCAGGAACTGTGATGGTAGGCAGCAGGAGACTTGCTTCTTGGGGTTGGAATCAGAGGGGGGCTGGAAAACTTGCAGCAGTTGCACAACTGATGCAGATCATGGTTTCTGCATAACCATATGAGAATCACCAATAAAATGGTCTGTGTCTGCACTTCCCGCTACCACTATAATGGAAAATGCTGAGAACTGCCTCCTCCCTGTGATACCTCGGTGCCATTCCACTCATGCCTGGCGGGATGGGAGGACTGATGGCTGAGCGAAAGCCAAGGTCCTGGGATGCAACATTCAGACCTGGGTCCAAGCTTCCCAAAGTTTTGCGTGGGGATGGAGCTGGGATTGTATTTGTTACGTTACACAAATAGATAATCACCCCCAAATTAGCTGGCATCTGTGAGAAGCAGCTGCTTTCTGTGTTTTCCTTACACCAGCCTCACCAGGGCTCATTCGAAATGACTGTAGAGTGTTCCCAGAGGACATCTCCAGTGACTTGTTGGCCTTGGTAATGGAGCAGCCACACCAAAGCCAGTCTGTGCTCTGAACCTTTTTCCCAAGAGCATAAAGCCTTCGCCTCCCACAGTCCCCCAGCATGAAGCAGCCCAAACACTGCCAGCCAGAGCCGCGCACTCCATTACTGCGAGCTTATTGCAGTGCCCCGGATAGCTTTAAGAGCCTGTGATGGTTCAGTCAAAAATGAAAATGAAGTCTCATTAAAATACATTCACAATAGGAGGAAAAAAAGGCCCCAGAGTGTGGTTTTTTAAAATAATTTTTGTCCTGAATCAGCACTGATCTCTTCTGGTTAGACTTCCTTTCTCCCAAGTAGCAGCTCCGGAGACACTGCTGGTTTGTTTCCAGATGCATTTTCTGAACAATGCTCGAGGTTTCCAGGCCGCCGTTTTATCTGCAGCCGCTGCCTGCCAGCACTTCTTTCCCCTCTTTGAAACTTGCAGTCTGATTAGTGCTTTTGCAGATCTCCATAGCGTCCCACAGTTCCTGGGTCTGAAAGCCAGCAAGACAAACAGAAATAGCATCTCGCAGGCTGAGCTGCCAGTTGGTTCCTATGCAGCCCGTCCTGAGGACAGAGCTGGTTCATTCACACAACACAGGGTACGAGCACAGACTGCACGGGCTGTCCCTCTGCACTCAGCACACTGGCAGCATGGTGCCATGTGGTCAGCATGACCCGGGGAGCACTGCTGACTCCAGGCAGTGAGGAGCCCCGGCACCTGTGGGGCTCCGTGTCGTGGTTTTCAGCCTCCTCCCTTGCCGCTGTGGCCAGAGCTGTGGCCAGAAGCAGTTTTCCCAGCGGGACAGCAGGCTCCAGACCCAGCACTGAATCTCAGGGTGGTCGCCCTGCACATCTGAGCACCGTGACTCAGGCACTGTGCCTGCTCAGGGCTGTTGCTGCACTGTACCAGCACCCCCTGCGTTGGGCTGGCACAGCAGTGCTCCTGTTCACATCGCACTAGTGGTGGAAGCAAACAGCGAGACCTAGGCATATCGGTGTCAGCGTAAGCCCTGCCTGCTGGCTCACCATGCCACCTTCCCCTCAGATGCTGACTTTCTGTTACCATCTGCATTTTGTTCCTGTGCCCCACAGCTTCACGTTTCTGTGCCTTTGTCCAGCACTGCAGAGCTCATGCGCTGCTGCGTACCCAGAGGGAGCATTGCAGGACGTCCTTCCATCCCAGTGGGAGGCCCGTGCACATGCCCTATGTTCATAACAGCCCTGCCCTGGGAAAATAAAGCATGTGCACCCTGGCACAGATGGTGCGTGCCCACCCACAGCCCTGCTGCAGCCCCAGTGCTGAAGGCAGCCGAATCAAAATTGACATCGAGCTAATTGCTTCAGCAATTATAAGGCAATTAGAATAAAAGAACCACCGAGTCTTAATTAAGAAGCAGATTGAACAGGATTTCGCAGCTCCTAGCTGAGAAATACCGAAACCATCCAATATCTGTAGTCTTGAGCAGGATTTCAGATGGCAGTGATGGCTGCACAGGGATGTGATGGTTGGAAAGTACAGGAATGCACAGTAATTCGCATTTGTCTCATCTGAAGGAAATTGCACATGAACATTAGGGAGAATGGGATGTACTCCAGTACTGAAATGTTTTTTAAGAAAATAACTTGTGTTTTATTTGCACATAGGCATAACAGACATAAGTGGATCAGAAATCTGGCATCACACCATGTCGCTGAACCGCGTCACAAATTGCTGGTCCCTGTTAGGCTCCTTGTTCCTTTTGCAGCACTGTCACAATTCACAGCTCTCCCATAAGATGAAGTTTGACAAATATAATGAGTTAGCTGCCATGTTTACTCGTTGTCGCATGGGAATAGCATGGTTGACTCTGATCTTTCTCTTTTGCTGCAATCAGTACTCTGCTGTGGAATGAGAAGTATGAGTGCTGCTTCCCAGAGCCACAGGCTATACGGTGGCCTCACTCCCATAGATCTCAATGGCAAACCAGGCAGCACAAAGAGGACTTTGGACGTCAATAGGAAGCTGGCACCCACAAGTCTCTCCAGACCTGGGTTTCTGCATAGAGCCTGCCCTGGATGCACCACCAGATCTGTTGCTGACATGGACTTCTCTCCCTTTCCCTTTCCCCAGGAGACAGTTGGAGAGCCATTTTTCCTGCTGATCTGTGCCATCAAGCAGCAAATTAACAAAGGCTCCATTGATGCCATCACAGGGAAGGCCAGATACACCCTAAACGAGGAGTGGCTCCTGCGGGAGAACATCGAGGCGAAGCCAAGGGTGAGTACTCAAGGTGGGGTGGCCCAGAGGGGGCACGTGCCTCAGTGAGAGTTAGTGCCCATTGCACCTTGCTGCCACAGGGCTCCCACTGCAGAATACAACTTGTGGTAACCGCTGGTTTGCACATCCGGCCTTTGTGGTCACCAATGTGGCTCCAGTTAGAGGTGGAAGGAGGTAGGGAGATTTGATCTGCCATGCTCAGAGAGATAAAGCAAATCAGCATCTGTGCTCCGAGTGAGAAGGTGCTGGCTCAGCATCGCATCGCATCGCAGGCTGCAGGCAGGGCATCACATAGCTGTGCAGCAAACTACCTCTTGCAGGGCTTTGGCAGAGCTGTGCATGTGGAGAGATTTTTCCCCTTCAGTGTCAGACTCAGAATCCAGCAGATGCTTTTCCAGAGCCTGGGTCAAACCCTGCTTCCAGTTACCTGGCATAAATCTGCAGCAGTTCCATTGAAATCCATGGGTTGCCCCAGACATGTATCTCCGTGACACAGAGCATGTTTCAGCTCCACGTGGTCTCCGATTCTTCTTACTGTCTGTGCTGTGAATTTACAGGTCAGTCAGGAGGGGTTAGCAGCAGGGCACCGAGTATTGGCTTTCCCAGCAGAAATGGGAATGCCATGTGTCTGAGCAGGAGCAGTGCAGCTGCTTCCTACTTTGTGAAAGAAAAAGCAAAGTGACAAGCTGAGCATTGGAGGAAGGCAACCACCTGCAGGCCTGGTGCTAACTCACCAGCAGTCTTCTACACTGCTGGTAACCAAACCTCTGCTTTAAAAAACAACCACTCAGTATACAATGTGAAAAGTTACTTTCTATTAATGGCATGGCAAAAACCCAGCTTCATCTGTACACTGAGATTGTTCTCATCACCAAGGGAGCTGGCTGCGTGTCCTGATAGCAGAGAGCAGTTGTAATGCTATAATGGGCTGGAAAGTACCACAATAATAACAGGGTGGCAAAGCCTTCAGCTGCAGCAAACAAGAACAAGACAAAATGCAGCAGACACAGAAATGAAAGAAAAAAGCTACTTACCCTCAGAAGACCTCAGAGATGCCCTTATCTCCACTGCCAACCCTTAAATGGGGTCTGGGAAGGGGTGGATCCTGGCTCCGCCCTTCCAGTCACTCAGTACATTGCATGCAGCTGAGCTCCCCTGGGCTGGCCCTGCCTTCCACCAGGGGCTCCATCACTGCTTCAGGCTGGGACTTAGCATTTCTGCTACGGCAGTGATTGTTAAGAGCCTGTGGGCTGCTGAGAATTCCAGATATTGGGCTCACGTTTATGGTGTCCTTCCCAGAGACAGCTGCGCTCACAGTAGCGCTGCTCCTGGTCTCTGCACAACATCCTGACCTCAGCTCCCAGATCGAGTTGCTGGCTGGCTTCAGGACTGCACTCACAGCTGAACGGAGGCCCCCAGTGTGTATGCATCAAGGAGAAGAGGGTGGAGGCAGGGCAGGGGCTGCCTTGGGTCAGCTCTGTGCAGGTGGCGTTGGGCCAGGTGAAGTGCATGCGTGGAGGAGGTGCCTGCACTCTGAGTTGCTCCTCACCTGACTGGCATGGGAGCAGCTCTCAAAGAGGGTTTTTGTACAAAGGGTCATTCTCATTACCCCCCAGCTTTGTCCTGCAACTGGCAGAAGCTGGGCGTTCCCAAGGAGTGAGTGGTGTCTGTGGCAGCCCAGAGACCCTTACAGCTGATGATCCACTGTTCGGGTCCCTTCTTCAGCAGGGAATTGGATGCTGATGGTTGTGAATGCCCACCCAGCACCAGACTCACTCTTTAGTGTGCTCAAAGCTGGTTTACACCCAAGAGTTCAGCCCATTACATCAGGCAGAGGAGGGCAGTGAGCTCTGGTGGCCCCATCAGTGACTGGTTAGAGCTGAGGATGTGGTGGCAGTGGAGGCTGACCTGTCCTCCTTCCTGCCTCAGAAGTGATCTCTGCATGTGAGGGCTCAGGCCCATTAGCAGGGCAGCAGGAGAGCAGGGCACAGCATTGCTCCCCATGTCCTCTGGCTCCATCAATAAGTTGCATCTTTCAGTTGCCAGGGAGCATAAATCAGCACTTTTGCTAGCAGTAAATTGTAGGTGACAGCCTTCATTCTGCCTGACTTCAGCCCCAGAGCTCTGTGCATCCATGGGAGCCCCACTCACCCCTAACGCAGCCTCTGCCCACAGAACCTCAACGTCTCCTTCCAAGGCTGTGGGATGGACTCCCTGAGTGTCAGAGCCATGGACACAGACACGCTTAGCCAAGTGAAGGAGAAGATCCTGGAGGCTTTCTGCAAGAATGTCCCCTACTCCCAGTGGCCAAGAGTGGAAGACGTCGACCTCGGTAGGGAGTGCTGGTCAGACCGTTCCTCTGGATGAGGGAGCTGATGTGCAGACCAGCCCTTGGGGTCTCTTGGAGGGTGCTGGGTGAAGGAGCACTGGTGATAGGGCAGGATGGAGACAGCCTTCTCCTGAGGGCAGTCTTCAGGAATAAGAGATGGGAGCAGACCCCGCCGGACAGAAGGGAGCCATGTCATTAGAAAGAAGCTTTAGAAAAGCCTGAGCTGAGCAGAAGGGTGCTTGGATTTCCCCTCTTTGAAGCCTAGTGTTAATCCCAGGAATGGATGTATCCTTTAAAACTCTCTTGGGCTTGCACATGGCTCATTAATGTACCTCTCCACAAGCAGCTATAAATGAGCTCATGGACTCCAGTCTGGCTGCATGTTTGGTCACTTATCTACCCTGTGGCCAACCCCTTTTTGTAGAATTTAAGTATCCAAGACTAGTGCTGCGAGGAGGAAACCACACTGGCCTTGTACCTGCGTATCATGTGGGGTTAACGCTCAGTGCCAGACGGTGTCCTCCCAGAGGGACAGCTGGGCTGGGACAGCACCAGGGCCCCACTCCTCTCCCCAGTGCCTGGGGCACATCCCCCTGTCTGCAGGGTCTGCCCCTCAGGAGCCACTGCTGCCCCTTGGTGACCACATGTGCAGCTGTGGGATGCTCCCAGAAGCAGGTCCCAGCCTCCCTGCTGCCTGCTCAGCTCTGCCCTCCCTACACAGAGTGGTTTGCCACCAGCACCGACAGCTACATCCTGCGGGATCTCGACGACACCTCAGTGGTGGAAGATGGCAGGAAGAAGCTCAACACGTTGGCACATTACAAGGTAAATCTGCAGGTGCTACAGAAAAGCTCTGCTTCCTCAGAGCCTGCCCGGCCCCAGGGGCAAGTGGCGGTTCCCCCTCCAAAAAAAAGATTATTGGGGCCAAGCAGGAAGGTTGCCAGAGCTCTGCAAGAGTTTCCGGGGAGTAGGCATCTGCCCTGGTGAGGAACTTGTTAATATTGCAACACACTGAAACTAATTAAACACTCTTCATGCAAAACAAGTTATTACTGACATCAGAAAGAACGGGGGGGGGGAAGCTCCTATTTCCAATGGCCTCGGCTGAGCTGATCAGCACCACCAAGCTGTGGGGCCATGCCCTGCTGCTGCTGGAGCTGCTGCCTGCCCTTGGAGCAGGGCTGGGGATGCCGCTGAGGGTGGAGGCCAAAAACATGGGGCAATGTGGCAGAGAGAATTGTTCTCATGACCAGTTTTCCTTTTAAAACTAAATGAAACCAGAAAGTTTATTTGGTTTCCCCATTCCCTGGTATGCCTGGAAGCATAATCCTCACTAGTTTGCAACAGCGCATGGAAAATCAGAACTGCGTGCTGATTAGCGTTATTATTTGAGCAGCAGTGCTGCTCCTGGCGCGGTGCCCGCTGTGCCGGAGCCGGGCGCAGAACAAAGAGCAGCCCCTGCCCTGCGGGTTCCTGCTCCCTTCTGGGAGAGGCCAAGCAGTGCCTGCACAGCTCAGTGGTCTTTCTTCTGAGTTACCTGCTGTAGATGTGCCAAAACTTTATCTTGGATACATGCATTCGCCCGATTCACATTGGAGCTGAGGGCATCACCATCTTGTATTTGCACTTGAAAAAGCCTCTCCCAGTAGGGCAGCGCACTGCTGCCAGTTCCCACATTGGGGAGCAGGGACAGGGTGGTGGCAGGGTGCCCATGGCTGGCATTGGGTCCCCAGGGCTGGAAGCTGCCAGGCACTCACTGACAGCCGCGCTTCCCTCTGCAGATCCCTGAAGGGGCATCCCTGGCCATGAGCCTGTCAGACAAGAAGGACGGCACGCTGAGCAGAGGTAAGGCCCATTCCCTGCAGCAGCAGCACCTGCATGTTTCAAGGGTGACTCTGAGGTGCCGCTGAGAATTGACAGCCGTGTTCCCCAGACCCTCCAGTGTGGTGCAGTGCGATGTGAGCCCCTGCTGAGAAAGGTGCTGAGATTGCTGCGAGCAGAAATGCTGGCTGGGCACTGGTGCTTCTTGGGGATTGCAAACATGTCCTCATGTGGGTGGAGTGTTCTGACTGAGCTGTTGTATCCCTCTTGTTCTTCACAGTGAAGGATTTGGACACTGAGAAGTACTTCCACTTGGTGAGTATCCTTCTCACCCTGTGGACGTGGGCATGGCTGTGCTGCACCGTGTGGTGCTGGGGCAGTGCCTGGCCACATGCTGCTTCTGGCAGCAGCACGGGGCAACTAGATGCTTACCTTAGTCTGGTTGCTGTCTGTATTACAACATTTGACCTTACAAAGACTGTCCATTAACGGAGAGAGGGGGCTGCTGCTGTCACTTCGGCACAGGCTGCCCAGAGCTGGGGGTGACCCATCCCTGGAGATGCACGAGGTCATGGATGGGCAGCCTGAGCTGGCAGGGGGCAGCCAGAACACAGTAGGGGTGGGGCTGGGGCCTTAAGGTCCCTTACCACGAATTCATTCTTTGATTCTATGGTGCTGAACACAAGGCTTGCGGCAAAGAGGAGGTACCCTGCAGGCAGGGCCATGCTGCAGCAATAGCAGAGGTGTTGTGATTGGAACCAGCTGAGACCCAGCAGGGCTGGGGCAGGAGGTGGGGCAGGCAGCCCCAGGCCCACGCTCACCTTGGTAGCAGAACATGACCTGAATACCGCTGGGAGCGAAGGTGGTCAGTGGGGCTGTGCGTGTGTGGTGATCTTCCTTCTCACCTGCAGGGCTCCTATTTTTTTCAGTGTTTGTGATGAAAGAAAAGAAAATCTTTTCAGCCTCACTGATACTGACTTAATTCATCTCCATGGGCTGAAGCATCAGATGTGATGAACAGTTTGGATCAGCAGTCATTAGTTCTCTTCACAGAGGCCCTAATTGGAGCAGAAAGGTTATCTGTAGAAAAGCTTTGGCTCTGTGGGACATAATAAAAAATTACTAAGCACAATAATTGCTGTGGCCCAGTCCAGCCATCAGCAGCCAGAGTTCAGCACTGTGATCTGAGTGTGGAGCAGCACTGCCAGCAGCATCCCGCGGCCTCGGGAGGGGGGGGGGCGGGGAGGGGGGGGTCACCTCGTAGGAGCTGCTGGCACTCTGCCCCTTCCCAGGGCCGCCGAGATTTATGAGTTCCTGCTCGTGCACTGCTCCAAATCAACGAAGTGCTAAATGCTGTTAAAAGCTGTTAGGAGAAAAAGTGTTATGGACAACAACAGTATTTTATAGCTGGGGCTTTTTTCTCTGCTGAATTTTCCATGCTCAGATGGAGTACAAACACACAATGCACACACGCACACATATCCACAGAGTGAGGAGCGAGAGGGGACAGGAAACCGAATGTGCACATCTGAAGCAATGCCAAGATGTACTTAAATTGCTTGCTAGGTCACTATAGGATGGTAATTAACTGACCCGACCAGCAGAATATTTATTTTTGTTTTTAAAAAGGCCAGAGTAGGAATACTGGCTGATTGTTCTTGCATTTTTTCCAAACCTAAGAAAAGCTGCTTTCCGTGGAAGCCTTCTGCTTTATTTCTGGGAACCTCAACTGCAGCCACACAGGAGCACTTCACAGAGGCCAGAAAGGCAAACAGGCTGACATCCCAGTGAGGCTGATTGTTTCATTTCCTTTGTCTAGATTGAGAGAAACAATGGAGAGAGCAAAAGAGACAAATGTCAGAAAAACTGACCATTATTAATTACTTTTTTAAAGCCATATAAGGCTGTATTTATAACACAGTAACTGGTTTTCAGTTGGATTCTGTATGCAGTTGAAATCCTATACTTAAAGGAGAATTCAGTGTGACACATCCAGGGAGGAGTGTTCTCAACATGTGTTTTGTGCTGGACCAGGTTCTCCCAACTGACGAATCAGTGGAGCATAAGAAATCCCACAGACAGAGCCATAGGAAGAAAGTCCTGCCAGAGATCTACCTGACCAGGCTGCTCTCTACAAAGGTAGGAGCTGGGAGCACTTCTGCAAACAGCAGGTGATCGTTGCTTGCAGTCTGTAGTGAGAAACCTGATTTAAGTCAGGATTGCTGCAGGGCCAGTCACTCCCAAGGGGCTTTAGGACCCATCTGTCACAAACACTTGGAGAGGCTCCAGTAGAGCTGCTGGGCTCTGCTGACTCCTTCGTTCCTCTGCTTCCCAGCTCTCCCTGAGGGCAGCGCTGCTGTGGGAGCCCCACGCGATCCCCCCAAGTGCAGACCTGGCATCTCCAGCCATGGAAGGATGCTGACTGCCTCGGGGCTCACAGTGTGCGATTCAGACCTGAGCCCATCTCCCACAGAGTGATCCTGCTGGGAAGAGGGATGGAGGAGGGATGTTTGTGTGGCCTTAATTCAGATTTGAACTTCCCCATTCACTGTGAGTACTCAGCTCCAGCAGTTGGGCTCCCAGACCATCTTTAGTCCCAGCATGATGCTTCACTGGAGCAGAGATCACAAGCATGGCCAGCAGTCTCCAGGCTTTTTTGTATTTATTGTGCAGAACAATCACAGATGTGAGATCCCAGCAGTATGAAAGAAAATCTCAATGCCAAAAGAAATTAAATCCAAATGCAAGCTAATTATATCACTACGAACAAACAAACCTTTCCCTCCTTGCTCCAGCATCCCCTCCCTGTCATGGCTTATCCAGCTGGCAGCCAAGAACTTCCCCAGTGTACACAGTCACAGCTCCTCACACTGGTTTTCGGGGCTCAGATGCTGCTGCTTTCTGCAGCCCCCACTGTGTGTGCTTGTCCCACAGGGCACACTGCAGAAGTTCCTGGACGACTTGTTCAAAGCCATTCTCAGCATCCGGGATGACAAGCCGCCTGTGGCCGTGAAGTATTTCTTTGACTTCCTAGAGGAGCAAGCAGAGAAAAGAGGGATCACAGACCCTGACACCATGCACATCTGGAAGACCAACAGGTTTGGAAGAGAAGACCTTTCCTTCCTTTCTTCTGAGAGGAGCAGCAGCTGCAAAGCCTTGATGTTCTGCATTAATCACCAGGCTGCTAAAAGCAAAACCAATGAAGGCCATGAAAAACAGGGAGGGGCTGAAAGATGGGAGCAAATGTGGGCTGGAGAGCTCTGAACAAGCACAGAGTTCTGGGAAGTGCAGAGCTGGAAGAGCAGGCATAGGCAGAGAAAGGGCAGAAGGAATGGGCACAGTAATACACATAATTAAGGAGAAACAGAAGAGAGAATGGATGACAGGAGGCAGCAAAGATGTAAGCTGTAAGCACTGAAGAATCTGAGATAGATTCCAAAATCACATCAGGTCTTAAAAACCACGCAGATTTTAAAATCCACACCTGGCTCCTTTTCATTTGGTTTCCAGCTTTCCAATCCCTGGGGATTCTTCTCCTCACTTCTCTCTGACACCAAGCTGAGGCTGCAGGGTGTTCGGCATCCCAGGAGTTGCTGCTGTGGCAGCATCCTGCTGGGGGTACGCAGCACCAGGGGCTGCCAGCAGCAATGCTGAGGGATGTCCTGAGCAGGAACAGCATAGGAGAGCCAGAGTGAAGGGGGGAGAGAGCAAGGGAGAAAGCGGGGTCAAGAGAGCAGGGGGTTCAGTGGGGCAGAGCAGCGAGGGTGGAGGTGGCACTGCTCTTCTGAGGCTGCAGGGGCAGAAACTCCAGCACAACATGAAAAACAAAAAACAGTTTTTCTGGGATAGCAGGTGTGCAGATATGACACGTGGACTGCAGATCTGCCCAGCCTTCATTACCTTAATTGCCAGTAGAGCAAATACCTCTACAGATTTTACTCCCCAGCTGCTGAGGGGCGATAGTAGCCAGGACAAGAAATGTACTGTGTGACCAAAGGAGCACTGAAGCAACTCGAGAAGAAAATGATGAGAGAGCAGGAAAAATATATATGAAATGTATTTCATGGGGCCAAGCTTACCAACAAAACCAGAGGATGGGTAGTGCCAGGGAAAATGGAAAAGGAGCTGACACTGTCACTACAAAACTCTGCAAATGAGAAAGCTGGATTGCAAAGCCCACACAGCAGAAGTGCTTGAGCTCATCCAGCAGCACGGCCAGCCCACAGCTGCTGGGGAGTGGGGCAAACACTCACCTGGGTAGGGCTGCATGTGGGGCCTGAGCAGGTGCTTCCCCTCTAGCTAGACAGGGAAACGTGCAGTGCCAGGAGGTTATTAAAGAACAGAACTTTGCTCCTCATTTTTTTCCCTCTCTTTGATTCATATTCTATCATCATCTTTCTGCATCTCCTCTCTCCCTTGGAAATTCACCCAGTGCGTGTGTTCCTGGCCTGTTTCCTCCACAGCCTACCCCTGAGGTTTTGGGTCAATATCCTGAAGAACCCCCAGTTTGTCTTTGACATCGACAAGACCGACCACATCGACGCCTGTCTCTCTGTGATCGCCCAGGCCTTCATTGACGCCTGCTCACTGTCTGACCTGCAGCTGGGCAAGGTATGCTCCGAGGCGACGTCGCACCGCAGCTCCAACCAACGAGACACAAAGCGGTGTGTGGAGGTGGGAAGGGGCTGCCAGAGGTGTCCTTGCCCCCGGCAGCGGGCTGTGAGCCACGTGCCCAGTTTCATGCCGTTGAGGTCTGACTGCATCCTCCCTCCTGCGCCGGGCGCATGCTCGCTGCTTTCCCTCTACCTTGGTGGAGTGTGGTGCTGACATCTGAAACTTCCCAACACCATCAGCTTTGTAGCAAATGCTGAAAATTGCCCCTCTCCCAGTGCTGGGTGTGTGACGTAGGGGCCCCTGCGGCGAGGGAGGAGCACTGCTCAGGACATCCCCAGGAAGCCCCTCCTGGGAGAGATTAACTCCGGAGGAAGATGTAATGAGTGCTGGATTTTTGTTTGTTTGGGTTTGGGACATTTTTTTGCAAGTGTTATGAAACACCTTCAATCTGTCCTTGTCGAGCTGCCGGTGAGGGGAAGAGGGGTCAGCAGGAGTCAGACAGCAGATGGAAACATTTTGCAGGAATACAATAGTGTAAGTGAAGGAACTGTTGAGTAATGAGGGGAAAATAAATCCTCAGCTCAAAGGCAGTCTACATCCACATGCTGTGGACTGGGGGTTGTCCAGGCTCTTCCTCTGAATACAGGGTATCAGCAGAGCTGCTTCTGATACTGCAAACGTGAGAGCAGATTCACTCCACACACCTACAGTGTGCGAGCAGTTAATAAAACATTCACCTTTTCCTAATACAGGAAGGACAAACCAGACACAAATTTGAAAAACAGCAGAAAGGAGGCAGCATGGGCTTCTGTTGTGTTTCCAAGGGGAAAAAAAAAAAGAAAGAAAAAAATGTTGTAAGCAGGCTCTGTAACTTGGCTGTATTTCTACACTGCCTTGTCATTGGGTTTGAAAGTAAACCGCTTTGGGGCCTGGTGCCCATTTCCCTTGCAGCCTTCCCACACAATGCACAGCAGCTTGCAGCTACCCCTGGCTTCCTTATTTACTGCTTGTACAGCAGGAGATCCCCATCTCCACAGCTAGAACCCTGCTGGGCTTGTTTTGTCTGCAGAGCCTTCTTCCCCCCCTCCACCTGCCAGCACCAGGGAGCGTGTCAGGGCAAGGGGACACACTGATCTCACTCCCCTCCTCTCCCAGCACCTGGGGCTCTTTTCCTTCTGGGTTACAGCGCTGGTGTCAGCCAGGTTCATTCCCGGGGTAATGATGTCAGCGGGGCAGCATTGCCTCGAGGTTAAAATCATTCATGCTTGTGTTAGCAAAGAGTGCAAGTGGGGTTATGCCTGTGCTGATACCCCCCGCTCATGGCCAGGAGGTTAAGACTGCTTTGTCCAAGCTGACATTAATCAAGAAAACTCGCAGTATTTTCTGTTAATTACTTTCCATGCACTCAATATAGGTCAGACAGGCTGAGTTAGCCAATGCAGAATAAATCAAAGCTACATTAAAAATCCAAAAGCAACATTTCAACTGACAAAGTTCAGCTTTGTTCTTTGGTTTAAATCAAACTGGCTGCTCAAGAGATCGAAGTGACGCATTCAGAAGCCCATCCTTCATTACCAATTTCCACAAGTGGTGCCACAGAACAGAAGTGGGTTATCTAATGCAGTGGTGGTACATGCATTTGCAGAGCATCACCTGCAGCAAACAACCCCCCTGACCCCACACACTCTTTTCAGCCCTGTCATTGCTGCGACTGCACTCAGTGAGACCACCACTGCTAGCATAGAAGCCAGGCAGGCAGGGATGGCTGCATGCAGGGAGTGCTTCAGCTCTGCAGGCAGGAGTTGATAACCTGCAGCATCTCGTGTGCTCTGCATGCACCACTCACACGGTTTGTGCCTTGGTGCCTTTCCAGCATGCTCCTGTTTGCGTAAAGCCAGGCCCACAGCTGGTTCCTGAGCCCAGCTGTATCTGAAGGCCCTATCTGATGGCCAGTGCTTCAGCCAGGCAGAATAAGAGGGTTTTCAGTCAGAAATGATAACAGCATCTGATCTCTGTATCTTGCCCTCACTCTAGGACTCCCCAACCAATAAACTGCTGTATGCCAAGGAGATCCCGGAGTACAGGAAGATTGTGCAGAGATACTACAAGCAGATCCATGACATGCCACCGCTCAGCGAACAGGAGATGAACGCACACCTGGCAGAGGAGTCACGGGTGAGGCACTGGGCAGTGCTGGAACCAGGGCTGTGCTGGGATGTGGAGCTGTGCTGCTGGGGCAGCAGGGTGAGCGGGCTGAATTCAGCTCCTGCTTGAATAGGCATTGGAGGGAGCAAACGAGAAGGGATATTTTGCCTCAAACTTCCAGACACAAAATTCATCTGACCTAATTCCAAGCATCTTTAATGACTGCCAGAGCTGCAGTAAACATACATGAATTCGCTTGAAACTAACAAGGCTTTGGCACCACTGGGAGTTTTAAACAGAACGAAGTGCCAAACAGCCAGAAATTTGGAAGAGACTCTGCTGGCCCTCAGGTCCTTGGCCAGCTGGCCCCTGTGCCGCCAGCTTTCAGTGCTGGCCCTGAGTCCCAGCAGCCTGCTGGCAGCTGGCAGCACTCCCTGCCAGCCTGGTACCAGCTCGGGAGCTGGCAGCTGCGCTCCGGATCCCAGCCCTGGCAGCAGTGCACTGCAGCTCCCTCAGAACACAGTCATCTCCCCACAGCAGTTCAGCCTCAGCTGTGGAGTGTACTTTTCCCTGGGCGTTCCTCTGCCCAGTGCTGCCCCATCCTTCACAGTGCCTTTGAGCTGATCAGGGCTATCAGCTGCAGCCACTTAAGGCTGACTTCACAAAGACTCAGACCATTTCTCATATAAGCAGATGCAGCTTCCTTAAATGAATAAGGCAAAGCCCAGCTGCATCAATTCAACAGGAATAAAAATAGCCAGTCTAAATCTTCTTTTAATCTTGCTAATGCCTGCAGATTGGACTTGAACTTGCTTGCTGTGTCAGGTTAACATATCTCCCATTTGTTCTGTCTTTTTAAAGAAATACCGGAATGAGTTCAACACAAACGTCGCCATGGCTGAGATATACAAATATGCCAAGAGATATCGCTCCCAGGTAGGCGAGTTTGGCTGCGCTCAGGCCTCAGACTATCTGCAGAGGGAATAACAGGAGGTGTTTTGTAACCAAGCAGTTAGACGCCTCACAGAAAAGGGATTATTTTTTCTTTGTGTAATCTGCCCATGCACATATGCAATACATGCACGCAGGTGCATCTGCTCTCCCATCCCTTGGTTGATAACTTCGTAGAAGCAAAGGCCAGCTCTTCCCAGTTGCTTTTAGCAGTGCTTGGCTGGGCAAGTTTGGAGCAGGGTTGGGCAATGCGTGGACTGTTCGAGTTCTCTTATGCTCACAGGAAGGAGAGCACAAGGATGCCTTCCCCAATAACTTACCCTCGCTGCTGCCCTCAATGCAGCCCTGACTGTGACCCAGAACCCAGCTCACTGTGCCCTGCCTCACAGGGACAGCTCTGTGCTAGGAGGTTCCCTGCAGGGTTTTCTGTTGTATTTTCTCCCTCTGCCTCAACGTGAGAGCAGGGACTCAGCCAACCCCTGCTGCACTTGGAGGGTCCAGGGCTGTGTCCCAGTACTAGGCTCTCCACCCTGGCTCCAGCTGGGATTGAGGCATTATGAGGCAGGTGGGGCTGGCAGACAGGGCTCCATGCTGCCTGTCACTTATGTGCCCACCTCTCCTGCAGATTGTGGCCGCCCTGGACTCCAACCCCACGACAAAGCGCACCCAACTCCAGCACAAGTTTGAGCAAGTGATTGCACTCATGGAGGACAACATCTACGAGTGCTGCAGCGAAGCCTAGGCTGACAGCAGCCTGGGAAGTGACCCCTAGAGTAACTGTTGTAGGGAACTTGCCTTGACCATGGTGACACCTTGGTCCATGTCCATGAGGGTCGTTCTCAAACCAGCCATGTGGCAATGGTGGGCCTTACCTGCAGCCAGAGAGCTCCCTCACATATCAAGAAGCAACAAGACAGCCTTTGTGCAGCTAGAAAACCATCTGGTCAACACTGTAGCACCCATAACTTACTGCTGTTGCAATCCAGAAATGGAGGTGTGACACCCGTGGCAAGCTCTGTTCATCGCTTCTCAGTAATTCATTCCTGAGCAGCTGGCTCCCCACATCCCTGTCTGCATTCCTCATGGACAAGACCAGGCTGCAGAAGCCATAACAAAAGAGCAGCCTCAGGGAGTAACAAGCAGAGATGGCATAGGCCATCAGAGCAACTGTAGTGCGCTCTCCATTCCACACCAGCCCCCTGACATCTGCATTTCTCTGACACCATGGACAATCAACTGTTCACTATCTGCTGCATTCTGTGTATTTTTGTGCCTTTTAATTTTTGTACTGTGTGTGCAAACATAACCACTCCTTCATTTGAGATTTGGGCAACCCAAGGAACTGGGGGCGAGTTAAAGCAGTTGCTTCCTATGTAGCAGGGGAATGCTGAAAGCACTTTATCCCCTAACAGCTGCTAGCTGGAGGGAACACATTGCACGCTGGTGTAGGAAAGACTGTTCTGC
This sequence comes from Perdix hodgsoniae, assembly GCA_035772895.1. Classification (NCBI taxonomy): domain Eukaryota; kingdom Metazoa; phylum Chordata; class Aves; order Galliformes; family Phasianidae; genus Perdix; species Perdix hodgsoniae. The sequence continues at coordinate 7,795,505 of JAPSGF010000029.1, read as the reverse complement.
CCTCCCCCAGTTCCCCAACCTGCATCCAGTGAACTGCAGTGTGCAGTAGGATAGGCAGATGTCCCCTTACAACCCACCCTCCAGCCAGATAGGCATGGGCATCGCTTCCACCTGCAAGCAGCAAGCTGCTCATCACTCCTCTCTCCCCACCCTACTGGCTGTGTACACAGCTATGGTGCTGACTTGAGCTCACCTCACCAGAACAGTCCTCTGACAGAGCAGACTGAGCCACACACAGGGCAGGACATCCAGGCATCATCCTTCCTCCCTCTGTCCCACACTCTCTGGTATCTCACCATGATCATCACCTAAAGCGGGCCAGTGCTGCAGAGGGCTGTTCATAAAGCAGCTTGCTTTGCTTGCCTTGAAGCCAGTACACCATAGTTACCACCCAAGAGCAACAAAAATGGTTTTGCGACACATTCAGTTTGTCAGCCCATAAAGGCAAGCAACCCATCCTTGTCCCCATGGCAGCAAGATGCTTGCACTCACACAAGTCAGCAGAGCAGGTCAGACATCTCAAGGTGCAAACAGAGGTAGGAAATGTCACACTCCACATAGTGATGTTAGCAAGCAGAGTCAAACAGGACTTGTCTGAGACCCAGGAACTCCACTGCTGTCCTGCAGCATCTGCTGGTGCCCATCCCAGCCTAGCATCTGTTTTCTCTCTGCTGGCAGCTCCTGTTTCACAGCCAGGGCAGCCACGACTGCTCTGGTCTTCTCCAGCATCACTCAGGCCCCTCTTCAGAGGCTGGACCACATGTCTGAACCCAGCATTTCCCTGCAGATAAAGGCAACCTGCCTATGAAGGCTAAACCCAGCTGCAGCTGTAGGCACCACATTTCCAAACTGCCAAATATATATTAAAAAGTGACTACCTCACTCCAGGCAGGGTCTCAAGGTGAGCCTCCATTACTCATCCAGCTGGAAAGGATGAAACCTGGTCCACCAAATTCCTCCTGGGTGACTTACTGCCATGGGCAGGTGGTCGCACCCCATTGTTTCCAGTAACACCACATTTGTCAGAAGTTAGAACATCAGAGTTGTGTATGTGTATATAGATATCTATTTTAAAACAAATGATAGACTTTATCCAGTATGTTAAAAGGGGGTAGGGAAGGGAGGGAAAGAAAAGAGGATTTGTTGGGGGTTTCGTTGCTGTTTTTCTTTCTTTCTTTTAAAGAGAACTACAGAAGAAGTACATACACTGTAGAAGTTCCAATGTCTTTGTTGAGGATGTGGTTTCAGAATAGAAACTAATGTAGCTGGGCTACATTTTATTTTGAAAGTGATTTCACACAAAAAATAATCTTGACTTTTTCTTTAGAAACTGTGAATAGTTGCTATAGATATAGGCAGGCCCAGCACAGGAAGGTGACAGTGAGAAGGACCGGGGTAGTAGAGAATGTTGAACTTGGCTGGAGGTGAGGAAATGGCTATGGAGCAACAGCCCCACGTTGTTACAGGAAAAGGGCACAGGTGAGCCAGTAATGGGCATGGTTTGACTCCAGGTGATGTGACTGGGCCGTGTATTGGGGTCTATTGCTGTCTTATTTAATTTTTTCCAAAGCAGAAAAAAAGCTACAACCATTCTAAAGAGGTAACTTTAAAAGAGCAAACGCTTGAGGGTTTGTAGTGTTGCCTTGAACCCCTGTGCCCTTTGTAACATGTTTTTAAACTTTGGCATGTGTTGTGGGTATAGTGCCCTTACCTGCTGTGTAGTGGAAGTGGCAGACTCTTGGAGAAACCTATCTTTGTAATAAAACAAGGTGCTGAAACTGTGTAGTGAAATTCCTGCTCCTGGTACACACAGAGCCTAACACCAAGAGGCCATCCCTTGCCTGAGACATCTTACTCTCACACAGGCCATGCAAATCCCTGTGCTCCTCCACCTCAGGAACATGGGGAGGCAGGCAGCTGCCAGCTCCACCACACAGCACCGCAGTGCTCAGGGCTGGCAGCTCAGCAAGAACCATCTTCTTTCCCAATGGCACAATCTTATCCTCTTAAGGCTGCAGCAATTCACCTTTCCTGCCTAGCATGCAGAAAGGTCCCATCAGAACAGGATCTGACACAATGTAGAAAAGCCATGTGAGGACCTGAACAAACCACAGCCACACACACCAGGACCAGCATCACCATGCCAGCCCCCAGGGCCAGATACCCTTGCACTGCCAGGAGCAGTCTTGGGGCCAACCGTGCCTTCACCCAGCAACAGGCAGCCCAGTGCCTGCTCTGCACTGCCACAGCACTCAAGGCTTCTGGTCTCAGCAGTGACATCACCCCCAGCCAGCAGGGCTCGATAACCATGGCATTGCTGAAATCCTCCCACTTCCACCATCTTTCAGTAAAAACTGCTCTTCCAGACACCACAGAGATTTTCCCGTGTTAAAGCTGATTCTTAGTAAAGCTAAATCCAGTCACTTAATACCGATTCTTGTGGAGCCTTATGTTTTATATTTACTGCCTGGTGAGAGAGGACACAGCTCCTGCCCTGTTCCACTGGGGGACATTTAGTGTTGGCAAGCAGTCATTTGTGACTGATTACTACTGAAGATGCAGCTGAGTCTGCTGGGTTACTGCTGCAGTATCCCTCACCCTGACCCTGGGGAACATGAGTTCAGATTTAAAGATGCATCAACATGGCCAAGGCTGAAGTTGAAAAGTAGTTAGTTTGCTCAGCTCTTGCTTAAGCCACGCAGCAAGGCCAGAAGCCTTGGAGGGCATTGGCAAAGCCAGCTGAAGATTAGTTAAATCCTCTTTAGGAAGAGAGTTTTACTTCCACTTACTTTCTCCCACCCAAGAGGACTGACAACCTTTGCATTACCAGACTGACCTTCAGAAGGGCTCTGTTCTGCACACAGCAGGAGGAACTCAGGCATTTAAAACTATCATAAGAAAGCTTTCATATACTGGCCAGCGGAAGATGGCAAGATAGGTTTTGGGGTAGGTACTGTGCACAGACAGATAACAATAGCATGAGCAATCCTACAGTCTCCTGCAAACACCCCAAGCTCTTTGAGCCCTAAAGCACTATCTTCCTCTTGAACGTGGGTGGAGCTCAGGCAGCTCCAACCACCACTTCGGACAACAAATGCACCCATCCCTACTGCCCTGGTACTGCTGTAATCTGAGCTCAGCCAGGCATTAGCACAAGGGCAGCTGGGAGGGCGTGAGGCCAGACACATCCCCTGCACCAAGGCTGTAGGAGTGGTGACAAGCCCTGCGAAGCTCAGGGGTCGTCACCACTTCAAGCCTCACTGCAGCCCAGAGCCCCTGCCTGGGCATCACCACCAGCCTGCATACACATGGTCTCTCAAAGTCACTCCAGCACTGCTCATAGGAGCCAACAGCTCACTACCACTTCACAAGTCTGCGTGCCTTCCCATCCTACATGGGGCAAGGCTGCAGATTCACCCTGGGCTGAAGGATGTTGGCCTTGAGCAATGGGGATGCAGGGCAGGAGTTGTGCTATTCCATGAATCAGACAACCTTTATTAGTAGTGGATCAACAGGGAATTAACACCTGGGAATTAAAACCAGCTCCTACCCCAAAGCCCAGACTCAGCTGGGGATGGTGCTGTGCTGTCAAAATTCCGGGGCCCCTATGACACCTTCCTGCCAGGAGCTGCCTCCGGTGCTCTGGCCTTTCTCCCCTTGCCAGCATCCAGAGCTGCCTGGGGCTTCCTTGCCTTGGCTTTACCACCCTTCTTCAAGGCAGCCTCCTGGGCCTCCTCAGGAACCTTCCCTTTGCTCTTGGCTGCTGGGGTCTTTTTGGGTCTCTTCACCCCAGCACCAACAGGGTGGTCAGCACTGTCCTCCTGCGCACCCCTGGCAGCAGGAGCTGCAGGGGGCTGCGACCGCCCTTTGCCAGGGGCCTGGTGGGCCTTTGCTACATTGCTCCTGGGCTTCCCCACCGCTGTCTGGGCCTGGAGGAGACAGAGTGCTTCAGGCTGCTGCCATGCCACATCCCACAGCTCGGGTGCAGTGCTGGCATCCCCCGGGCCTTGTCGCCCAGCCATACTCACATCTGCAGGCTTTGCCCTTGGCTTCCTCTTCACCGCTTTTGGCTTCTCCTTGGCAGCACCTGCAGAAAAGGAGCAGCAGATGAGCACAGGCAGAGCACCTCACTGAGGTCCGCCCCAGGCCACCTACCATTACCTTGCCCTCCATCACTCGGCACCACCGCAGGGGCTCGGGCAGTCTCGGCAGCCCCTCTGCGTCCCATCTTCGGGGCCGGTCCCTCCCCAGGATCCTCCTGGCCCGGCGCCTGTTTCTGCCGCAGCCTCTTAGGAGCGAGCTGGGAGCAGGGAAGGAGCAAAAGGTGGGAGCAGCCAGCACCGCAGCGCCCGACCCCAGCCGCGCTTTGCAGCCCCGCTCACCTTGAAGCGCCCCGTGGCCCCCAGGGCGGAGGAGTTGTGGGGCCGCACCAGGAAGCCGCGGCTCAGCCCGGTCGCCAGCGCCCGCTTCAACAGATACTTGAGGCGCACGGGGTCCACCGCGGGGTACTTGGTCAGGATGAAGCGCTTGATGGCGACGACCGAGACGCCCTTCTTCCCGTCCTGCGCCTGCAGCGCCTCGAGCACCATGTGCAGCGTGGGGGGGTGGCGGCTCCGCCGGCCCCGGGCGAGGAGGCTGGAGAGCCGGGCAGCGCCGGCGGCTTCGGCTGCGGGGGATACGGAACGGCAGCGTGAGGCCAAGGCGCTCACAGCCCCGAGGGCTGCAGTCCTCCAAGCCAAACCGCGTCACGGCACCCGGCCCCAGAAAAGGGAACCGGGGCGCCCGCACCCTGCAGCCCCGACCTGGTTGGGGCTCCATGGCAGCGCAGCCCCCGGACGCCAACTAGGCACCGCAACCTCAACCCAGTTCTCAGGTCCACCTCACCTGCAGCTAATTTATCTGATTCGGCACGGTAACGAAGAGGGCCGGTTGGGCAGCTGCTAATTGCCGGGTCCCCACCGCAGCGAACACAGGTGACCCGAGCGCTCCTGCCCAAATCTTTGTGAGAGGCGGAAAGAAGGAACGCCGCGAGCAGATGGTTGGAAAAGGGGGGGGGGGGGAGCGGCGGCCCCAGGCACGCGCCGTGCGCTCCTCTGAGCGCGCCGTGGGCCGGGCGGGGATCCTGCAGCGGCCGCGGGTGTTCGCTCACGGCTCGGGTGCCGCCGTGCTCAGAAGACAGCGCTCACAGCCCCGCGCGTGGGCAGCCCTGCGTGCTCCTCTGCAGGGCCGGCGCCGCGCATTGGTGCCACAGGGCTCAGCGCGGGTGGCGGAGCCGCGTCACCGAGCGGCCACTGAGCGCCGTGTGGCTCCGCGGAGCGCGGCCTCGACGGGCAGCGACAAACACCCAACCATCCTCCTCTTTGCTCCAGAAGCAGCCCTCGGATTCGAAGCACATGAATCAGACATCAGCCTAAACACTGAATTATTCATAAACCGTTAATCTTCAGATTTCACTGAATATGCAGAAGTATCGATAAAAAAAATAATGAGAGAATTGTACTTGCAAATTGCTCTTTATTAAAGATTTAACTTGCATGGGTTCTGTATGTTCCTTATTAGACCTCGCAAAGCTGCATAGGATTAGAAATCAGAGAGGATAATAATGTACAAAAATAGTTTCAAATGTTGATAACGCTGAACAGCAAGAAAAACATCTTATTTGTATAACTGAGCTAAAAATAAAAATGAAGAACACTGCTACAATTGCAATATGCCATCTTGTAGTGCCTGGAACATATGCCGGTGTCTCTGCACCATATGCTTCCATGTCTTGCCTGCTCTAACACAGAGGAAGCTCAGCAATGCACCAATCCATCCTCAAAAGCATGAGCACCGGCCAAAGCCTCCTATGTGGGCTGACACTGAGCTGGGCTGCAGCTGACAGGGAGGGTCTGTGGATGGCTGGGAGGGAAGGGCTGCGTCCTGCCGGGGGGCAGTGAGTGAGGCTGCCAAGGGGCCGACATGGGGAGCATCCAAGCACACCCAGCCATAGCGGGACACAGCTGCACCATGCTGTGCCACCTGCTCAGGGGTGGGATCTGCACCATCACTTCTGCCGCACGGAGGGCACGTGTGCGCCAAAACCCACCCATCATCCCAGAGCTCTTGCGGTGCCCTTCTGAGGTGCTGGGCAGGGCCGGGCACGGGGCTCTGAGCAGTGGGCATCTGGCGGTGCTCAGCCTGCCCCAGCACAGCCCCCTGCCCTGGCCCAGCGGCTGCTGGTGGCTGCCAGGCTCTGTCTGCAGCAGTGGAGCCGGGAGGGGCTCAGCCTCTGCCCTGCTGAGGCCCTCAGGTTGGGGTGAGGGAGGCTTTGCAGGGCCTGCGTGGTGCAACAGGTGTGAGCTCTCAGTGAATCAACAGAGAGAGAAGCACAGAGTTATGCCAGTGGAGGAGCTAAGCTTTTGCATTTTAATTACAAAACGTGTACATTTTCACAGCCTTGTTCCCAGGGTTCCTATGGTTGGGAGAGCAGCCCGCCCCGCAGGGCTGTGCTGAAGCGGGCAGGTGCTGGCAGTGGGCAAGGTTGGTGCGGCGGGACCTATGCAGGGGACACCTGGCTGGTGGAGACGGAGGAGGTCTCTGTCTTTCCAGCAGATGTGTCCTCATCACCCAGCGGGTTCTTGCCGCAGCAGAGGGTTGTGATCATACAGTTACGGAACTGGAAGAGAGGGGAAGCAGCGTGTTGAGCGTGGAAGGCTGCTGAGGGGCTGCCTTCCTGCTGGGCCCAGACTTGGGGGTGGTGAGAAGTGAGCCCGGCGATGCCATGGGCACTGTCCAGCAGAAGAACCGCCACAGCAGGAGCAAACGCCGGTGCGGATCCCACTTGTTGCAGTGGGAACTGCATGGAACCCTCCAGCATGACTGCACCGGGGGAACTGTGCTGGTGAAGTCTCCCTCCCAGTGCTCAGAGCTGGGGGAGGCAGCCCCAGCTGCTCCGCTGGGCCAGTGTGCACATTTCTCAGGAGGGTGCTTGCATTAACGAGAGCTGCACAGTGAGAAGGAGTAAGCTGCACTTCACTCTCCTGCACACCAGCACACAGTACCTGGAATCCCCTTGCAGCTCGCAGTGTGCTGGAGGTGTGGGAACTCCCCACAGCTGTTACAAGTAGAAACACTACAGAGGGAATCAGCTGGCAGTTACCTGTTTGTTCATTACGATGTAGATCACAGGATTGTAGATGGCAGAGCTCTTGGCAAAGAATGCCGGGATGGTCATGAAGATGGGTCCGAAATCTGAGCCCTGGTTGGTGAAGATGTAGAAAGCGACGCTGGCGTAGGGAACCCAGCAGATGAGGAAGGCGATGACCATGATGATCACCATGCGGGTCACTTCCTTCTCTGCCTTCTGGGTGGTGGCAGACTCCTGCTGCTGGGCGGCAGCCTGCGGGCAGAGAGTGGGGGGGATGGAATCAGGAGGACTTGGTCTGTGTGGGTGCAGGGCCGGGGGGTACCGCTCCCTTCTGTCACCGCATGGAGCCCGGCACAGTCCCCAGCTCCTGGGCAGCACCCACCTCCTTCACAGTGCAGACCAGGTTCCCATAGCAGAAGAAGATGACGGCCAGTGGGATCATGAAATGGACCACGAACATATAGATGACAAAGGATTCATTGTTGATCTCTGGCTTCAGCGTGTAGTAGTCGATCCCACACGAGCACTGCATGCCCTCAGGGATGTACCTGTGAGCACACGGGGCGGTCAGCGCCAGCAGAGCTGCCCACACCCTGCACTCCATGCCCAGGCTCCTCCCTACCGTGACCAGCCGAACAGCGGGGGGGCTGCGCAGGCCATGGCCATAATCCAGGAGAACGCGACCCCCATGATGGCGTGGTTCTCTCCGAAGCGGAAGTTGCTCATGGGCTTACAGACCACCACGTATCGTTCCACAGCCAGGACGACGAGCGACCAGAGAGCGATTTCACCTGCACCAGGGAGAGGGGGATGGAGATACGGGGACCTCAAACGATGGGAGGACAAAGGCACACCATTCCCGGCACGGGGAAGACCCCCATCAGCAGCGAACCTCCGTCCAGTGCTCAGAGACGGAATGGAACAGAGGATGAGTACCAGTGCGGTGAGGAGGAATCAGGAGATGCCTGCAGACTCCCAGCAGTAACTGCTGTGCTGCTGTGCCTTGGGATCCACTGCTGGATCCTGCCCTTCTCCCACACAGCACTGCGTCCACGTGCCCACGGCCCCACTCTGATCTGCAGCACTGCCTCCACGTTCTGCTCAGGTCATCTGTGCCTGGGGGCCCGACCCGCCAACAGCTGCCTGCAGTATGGCTGGGAGCTGAGCTGGCGAGGGGAGGCCGTTCTCAGACACACAGCCCTAATTTAACACTGCTAATCACCGGCTGGATGGCACAGTGGAGGCAGCTTTGCTGGGCTGCACCGCACTGCACACCGCCTCACAGCAGTAACACTCAGCCCCACAGCTCCAGAAAAAACTGTCAGCTCTCCTGTCAGAAAGCAAGCCAAGAGGATGTGCAAATCCAGCAGCTGCACAATCTGCTGTAGGTTTCTTTTCATGGCTACACTGTTGCTCGCAGGAGATGGAACAGGTGGCTACCAAAATAAGGCTTAAAAAAAAAGCGCCATTTGCCACTTTCTCCACCTCCCACCCAGCGGCACCGCAGACGCCGCAGCCCGCAGCAGCACAGGGCCTGGCTCGCACCGCCCGGCCCTCCAGGAGCAGCTGGGCATTCTCACGCCCTATCCTGAAATCTGGGGAAATTTCTGTCAGATTTTTGAAAATTTGGAGAACTCACCGCCCAGCGTGGCAAAGAAGCCCTCGATGTAGCACCCTGTTACTCCAAAGACAAAGTACCCATTCATCGAGGTGTACATGGTGGTCGTGAAGCCTCCAAAGACCATGAAGAGGTCGGCGACCGCCAGGTTCAGGAGAATGTAGTTTAGAGGCGTTCGGAGTTTCTTGTGCTGGATGGTGACGTACAGCGTGAGGAAGTTGACGGGGAAGCCGAGCAGGATCAGCATGAACATGTAGGCAGCCAGCGCCGAGAACTTCCAGGGCTCAGCCAGGTAGTACTGGGGGTACTCGAAGGGGCTCCGCACCACCCCGGTCTTGTTGGACATGGGCACGTAGAAGTCTTGGCCCTCCGTCCCGTTCATGGCTGCGGTTTGTGGGGCGCCTCTCAGTCGCACTCAGTGTCGGGTTTTGTGTGTGGGGGAATCGCCCCTGCAGTTGGGCTCCCACCACCGCCCAGCCTTCGCTGTCACCCCGCAGAGAAGCGGCTGTAGGGCGTCCCTTATAAAGTGCCCCCTGTGGTAAGCTCCAGGCATCGGTGTCAGCGCGATTAGGGCTAAGAGAGTTATTAGTCATAATCATCCAGGGGTAATTGGCTTTTCTGGGCAGGTATTAAGGTGACACCTGTTTCTGGCCCACGCTGTCATTGTTGGAGACCACGGTTCATGGTCATACACAGACAGGTAGCTCTGCACCGCTTGTGCACTGGAACTGGAGGGCAGCCCCACCTGCACACCTCACTCCCCAGCATGCTGTGCCGCTGCCTGAGGGCTGAGCGCCCGCTGCCCGGGCCCAACACACTCATTGCATGCTGCAGTCTGGGCTGGACACCCGCAGCCTCTGCCCCACGGAGTGCCCCGACAGCCCATCACAGGCTGCAGCGCCCATCAGTTCAAAATGCTTCAGTTTACCCACAGAGGGATGTGGGAAACGGGACACGTTACCACTGGGTCCACAGGCAGAGTGCCAGAGAAAGACGAAGCACACAGGATCCTTCTTATGGTTGTGCTCGACCAAAGCAAACAGAGTGAGTTTTGAGGTTCAGAACCCCAGGCCATAGGTTTGGGCACTGCAGCGGCTGCTGGGCTGGATGTGCTCTCCATAGCAGGGCTCTGCTCTTACAGCAGGACTGCAGGGCTGTGACAGCAGCCCATCACGTCACAGCTGCCATTACAGGGGTAGGCTGATGAAAGGCTGTGCTTGGCAGCATGGCCATCAGCAGTCCTTCTTGTATGCACTCTCAGCCACAAAATTTGCTCTCTGCTGCAAATTTGCCTGAGAAGGTTTGAACAACACAGCGAAGCACTGATCCTGCTAGCAGGTTTCCAGTTGCATCACCTCCTCTGTTCTTGGCTTTACACATGGTTTGCATCACGGCAGCTACACCAGCAGCACCTACAAAATAACCTTGTCCATCTGTCTTGGACAGATATCGTTCTGCCTTGATCCAGAGAAGGGTTGCGGACAAGGCACAAGTTCTGAGCTGAAGCCAACATTTGACCTCTTATTCTGGTGACAGACATCTTCAGTCTCCTTGAAACCTTGCAGAAGTGGTGAATTCCATGTAAGTGGGTATCAGAACTGCAGGGGAAGCTGTCATTGTATCTGTTTCCCTACTTGATGTGCCCGGTGTTGCTTGGAACATTCTTCATGCCAGCCAGCAGCTGTTAGGTGTTATCTGGTTTTAACTTTTCAGAAACAGTGGGACAGCATGTACAGCAAGGGGAACAAATCAGAGCCTACCATAAAGGATCTCTTTGCTGGACAAGGTTATTCTTTATAATTCACATAATCGTCATTAGTCTTTCAGCTTCCAAAGCTATTTGCCCCCATCTCTTCCCCTTTTTGCATCCTCTGTTTATCACTTTTCTCACTGTGCCAGTGTTATTCTCAACATCGGTACCGTTCCAATTGGCATGCCAGGACCACCCAGTGTCCCTGCAAAGGTCAGGAAAGGACTGCTTGGCCCTTCGCAGCAGCAGGACTCCGGCAGGACCTGAGCATCTCCACAGCAATTGCATTTCAGGCTGCAGTAGGGAGATGGGCTGACCTTTCTTTGCAGCCAAGAGCAGAGGAGAGGTACCTGAGTGCCCATACAGCACAGAGGGGGATGCACCAGGCCTGGAGCTCGCAGGTGAGAGATGAGCAAGGGTTTGTGTCACCTTGGCCTTAATTAACCAGCCTCAATTCTGGCATTGTTTTAACAGTGTTCCCTGCAGGTTAATTCAGTGCACACAAAACAGATGAAAGGAAAAAGCAGAAAGCTTTGTGTTCTCCTCAAAGAGAAGACCAAGCAGAGAAACCTTTCTTCTGTGTGGGGAAGATCTTACAGAGGTGCTGCTACCACTGAAAGCCTGGCCTCCCCTAACCAAAGGTGGGCCTCAATTGCCCTGCACAGCCACCAAAGTCTTCCTTCTGTCAGGGTGCAAATGCCACCTTCTCACACATCCTCTGCTGGTACTAAGTCCCTCCCAATTAACTTTTCATGTGTTGCCAAGGCTGGAGAAGTGCCTCTAGCTAATTGCAGATGCAGCTGCTCATATCTGTACACGGGCACATCAGATTACAGGTTTATCTTCCCAATGCACAAATGCGCCACGTAAAGCTCTGATGCAATAAGCCCCTGCTGAGGCTAGCAGCTGCCGTTCTGAGCTGAGAGCTGAGATGCGTCACCATGGGAGTCCAGCGGTGGGAAAGGCGAGAGGTGAGTGGTGACAAGGTAGAGGTGCAGGGCAAATGGAAGAGAACAGTTGGTGAACCGCCCACAACAGCTTCAGAGAAAGGCTTCGTGGTGGGACTTCTGCACATCCAGAGCCTTCTCATCACGAAGTCACCAGGGAGCTTCAGTTGCACAAGGCATCTGGAATTGGCACATCTTCCCAATTTATCAGATGCGTGGAGTACAGCTTTGCCTGGAAAAGCCCAGCAGGCTTTTCAAACCCAGACCATCTTCCCAAAAAAATTAAAAATAAATAAATAAATGGAGCTTCCTCGTTTGATCCATTCTGTCTCTGTGTAATTACAAACCTTGTCTATTTATTTTTATAATTTTTCATTTCTGCTAGCTCTGCAAAGCCAGCTCATTTCTGGGAGATTGAGCTGAATTGCATTCTGGCTCACATATCAAACAGCATTGTTTATCAGTGTCAGTCGCAACGTCTTTATTGCAAACAGTGATATACAAGTCAGAAAGCAGACAAGCACTAATTAGAACAGAATGTTTTTAAAGTGGCAAATTAAGCAAATTTGGTCAGGAACCATTGAGGAATGCAGAAACCTTACAGTATCATTGGATGGAATCACAGCATGGTTGGGTTGGAAGGGACCTCACAGCCCCCAGCTCTCCCCCTGCCATGGGCTGGCTGCCCCTCCAGCTCAGGCTGCTCAGAACCCATCCATGGCCTCGGGCACCTCCAGGGATGGGCAGCACTGCCAGGGCCTCATTGCCCCAGAAGCAAAAAATGTCTTCCCAGAAGATAATTTAAGACCACCATCTTTTACTTCAAAGCCTTTACCCTTCGTCCTATCACTACACTCCCTGACAGAGCCCCTCCCCAGCCCTCCTGTAGGTCTCTTTTAGGTACTGGGAGGCCACAGTGAGGTCCCCCCAGAGTCTCCTCTTCTCCAGACCTAAAATCCCCAGTTCTCAGCCTGGCTCCACAGCGGAGGTGCTCCAGTCCCTGAGCATCTCACAGCTCCTCTGGCCCCACTCCAACAGCTCTGTGTCCTTCTGACACTGGGGGCCCCAGAGCTGAATGCAGCACTGCAGGTGGGGTTCACAGGAGCGTAGATTTCAAAGCATCATTTCCAGAGGAACTCGAGCACACACCAATATCACATGCAAAGTGCTGTTGTTTACACAGTAGCTGTTTTACCAGCAGCCACCAATCTCAGCCAATAGCTTAACACAATAACATGAAATATCATTTCCCAAGCAAGCTTATGGAAGAGAGGATAACAATAGATTCATAACAGTAAAACTTATGCTGAGGCAGGCACGATTTAAACTGGATTAAAGTCAAGAGACCTATCACTTTTCCATTCAAACCCAGCCCAGCTGGTTGTCCACACAAATTCTCAAGCTCTTGCAGAACAACTCAGTGAACGCCCTCAAGAGATTCAAGTATACACGAGTACTTCTGTGGACTGGGCCTGGCTAGAACGGAGTTAACATTCTTTAGAGCAGTCCAGGTGGTGCTGTGTTTTGAATTTGCAACTAAAAGCAGTCCTGATAAAACATCAGCGCTTTAGCTATTGTTGAGCACTGCTGGTAGTGTTGAGGTTTTCCGTTGTTCCCCACTTTGCTGCCCAGCAATGGGTCCGAGGTGGATAAGGAGCTGGAAGGGTACACAGCCAGGACTGCTGACCCAAGGGGTGGTCCATGCCTGATGATATCATGCTCATCTTCCCATGTAACCATGACTCATACTGAGCCCTTGCTTTCCAGGAAGTGGCTGGACATCTGCCCGCCATGGGGAAGTAATGAATAAATTTGTCATTGCTTTGCTGGCAAACATAGCTTTGCTTATAAAACTACCTTTTTGTTGACCCACAACCTTTTCCACTTTGGCTCTCTTTTGATTCTCCCCTGTTCTGGCAAGGTGGGTGGGAAGTGAGCAAACAACTGCATGGAGACTTAGCTGCTGCATGGGACGAAACTACTACATTTGGTTAAACAGCCAGGTCATTAAAATCCCCTCAATCTCAGCACTTAGTTGGCAACAGTAAAAAAAAAAACAAAAAAACAACAAACAAAAAAACCCACCAAAACTGGAAAGTAGGTCCATCTCTTCCTACCTTCTTACTTTGCTTCCCATGGCTCTGGTGTGAAAAAATGCTGGGAAAATGCTGATCAGAAATATTTCTTCAGCACATCACCTCTTCCAGTCAGCATGATGGTCAATGGAGCCGTGCTAGCTCAGACAGGCACGTGTGCCCACACCACAAGGGTACACTCAAATCACACCACAAGAGCTGAAAGGATGTCAGTATTCTTGAGAGCTATCCCATGAGGGCTCTCCCATGTGAGCTGCATCACAACAATTTTCTTCTCAGCAAAGAACTCTCCGGTCTTTACGCACAGAGGAGGAACTGTGGGAAAGCACTGGCTGTCTATGAGTCCTCAGCTTGCTTTGATATTCCTGCCTAGAAACTTAATACTTCTCAGCATGCAAATATACTCATTTTAGCCCATTAAGTCAGTGGCTTTTCTTTCATTAATGGTAAACACACTGAGGTTACTCGAATCAGCAGTGTGTCAGTAGACAGATAAGGAACTTACGTGTGGGTATCTCAGTTAACATGAAATAGGTATTTCCATGCGCAACCTGTTATTTGGATTTTAACAAGCATGAGTTCCACACAGGTTACAAGGAAATTCTGAGACAAACAGTACTGAAAAATAGTCCCATTTATTTGAAGTTCTGTCAATAACAGGTACATATTAAGAACAAATTTTTAAGTTCTAACACAAATTGGAATAAAAACAATTATGTGGGTTAATTTGACCCTAGAAACGTTCCTGTAAAAATCTGTGGCACTTCAGTTGCTTATTTGGGAAACAGAGGACATTCACCAAAACAGACATTTCCATTAAAAAAAAAAAAGTTAAATTTCCTTCAACACTGTTTCACTCATGTCCAAAATAGAACAAGATGACAACGAAGCTGTTAGGAAATCTTAGAATGCAAGAGGTGCCTTGCCAAGTCAATAAGGAAGGCTCTCAGCTGAGGTATAAGATCACCTTTCTTCATTGGTTTGACTCATCTATTCTCCTTCGACAGAATGGACAACAGTTATGCTGGAGTACAAGAAGCTCATAGTCTTCTGTGTGAAACATCTATAAATTAGAAACAAATTGAGGGACAAGTTAGCCTCTGACTAATTCAAAGAAAATGGAATTTCAAGGGGGTTTCTTACACCTTCTAAAGCTACTATTAAACAAGATTTGTCTTTCTTGCTTCCAGTTACTTGTCAGAGCCATAACCCAGAATATAGAAGCAAATATTGCACAGACCACTGCCAGTGTAGTTGAAGATGCTCAAACCAATCAATTACTTTTCCAGAGGGAAGGATGAAAACTGGAGAGCATGCAACCAAATGAGACTGAATTCCTGCATTTCAGAAAGCTGTTCTTGAGAGAGAAAGAATTACTAGAGGGACTGAACCAAAAGCCAACCAAGTTTACTGGAGTGACTCCCTGCTAGACCAGATGGAACATCAGAGAGGCAGAGCAAAAGGAGTAACTACAAATCACCATTTGCTGTTCAGCTGAGGTTTGCCCACAGAGCTCAGACTACTACTGCCAGTGCAGCTTCTCAACCCTTTCTTCCCAAACTCAGCTACCTTGAGCTTTTAGGAATGCAGCCATTTCTCTGAGCATCGCATAGCTTATTTTGTTTTCCATTGCCTCCTGTCTCTACATCACTCGTTAATTTACTAAATATATTTTGAAGTACAGCATATCAGTTATTTCAATTTACCGATTTCTCAGGGCAGTGGGCTTTGGGGTTTTTTGATCCTCTCATTGAAGGGTACCTGAAAACACGATGGGCACATGGTAATGGAGGCATCGGGCAGCAGGGAACGGTAGTACTGCCATCGCAGTGGCTTGGGCCAGCGTTTGATCAGGACGTCCCTCCGACTCATTGACTGCAGAACAGCACGATTCACAACCACAGGAACAAACTCTGAGCCGCCTTGCTGCAGGTAAGAAGGTTTAGAAAGAATTACTGTTACCAACTGCAGAGTCCTTCGAGGATTAGTAAGCTCTTGTGAAATGCAAAGTACAACTCAGTAGAATAAGCTAACCCAGAACCGGCCTGAGCCCCTTTCGAACCTCACTGTCACTTTTACCAACAGCTTCAGTAGAGCAGCGTCCAGCCGCAGCTCTAACTTGTTCTCCATGAATTTGTTACCCGTTAGCACAGCTCCTTGCAAGTAACACTTGTGCCCAGGGGCAAGTATTAAAACCTCCTAGTAATGACTGCTTAATGGCTATACTGCCTGACACACAAAGAGCCAGGGAAGACACTGCACAATGGTAAAACCAAATTGCAGGCACATTTATTTTAAGATCTTTGTACGTGCCTGTTTCTCAGGGCATTTCCCAGCAGAGGAAACATTTTGTTTTTATTTATTTATTTTAAGACAGGAGTTATCATCTCGTAAGTCCTTTTCCCTCTCATGTTCTGGACCTCTCTCCTGGACCCTTGCTATGTATCTCTTTTGCGCGAGTCTACATCCCACATTCACACTAGAAGAGCAGCATGCACTAAGGCAAAATTTCCTCTGGATTCCTACTGGTAGCAAGAAAGAAACGACTGCAAGATGCAGGTACAGCTCTTACCTCAAAGCTCAGTTTTGCAGTAAAGGGATCCTCGTCTTCAATAATAACTGCGCTGTCATTAAGCCTCAGACTCTGTGCATCTAGGTGTATTTCTTAAGGAAGAACTGCAGTTCCTCTGAGATCAGCTGTGAGCTCTATCTCACAGAAAAAACAGAACATCATTCCAGCAGGACTGGTACCCTCGTTCCTCCAGAGGGTCAAAGTATTCTCAAACTGCCAGACTGCCCAGGCTGTTACAGAACACACTGGAGAAGGGCCTGCTCTGATTACAGTAACTACAGAATTTTATCACTGCCACTGCTGTAGGACAGCAAAATTGACTATAAGCAAACATGACATCAGCTCTGCTTTATTTCCTGTCTGTCTGCTTCTCACACTGCAGAAAGCACACGAAGCAACCTCTCTGAGTTACGTTTCAAGTCATTGTAGTTAGGGACTGTGCTTTCTTGTGCACTGCTCTGCTCCCAGTGCTCCCCCAGCAACTGAGGGCTCTGGGTGCCGAAACATTACAAAACAGATTGTTATGAAGGAAGTCCACACCGGTTTTCTTTGTGAAGGAGAAAGCAGCCTCTGAAGCAAGCTGTTACTGGAAGGAAGTAACACACTTCAGGTACTCTCCGCAGAAAGCAGTTACAACAGAATAGGTACAGCGTGGCACCGCACTGCTAAGAAGATCAGTGCCACATGATTAGAAGTGTTCTTGTGATGAACAAGCTTTACAAAAATATTAGGTTAAAAGACCACTCTGGTTGTTACACCAATGTAAAAAGGAAACACAACATATGTTTTTTGTTGTATGGCAGAAAAAAAATACTACACACAAAAACAAACAAACAAAAACAACAACAACAACCAAAACCAACTGTTGTTTCTTTTTTTCCCTAAGAAAGGGACTGGAAGCAGTTTTTAATCTGCAGGATACCATCGCTCCTCATCTCTTGCCATTTATTCCCGCTTTTATTCAATCTTGGAGCTTCAAGATCAATGAGAGATACAGCTTCTTCATCTGTGATACCATCTTCCAAATAGAACTCAACCAGATGCAGTACTTCTAAAAGGTGTGAAAACAGGGAGCATTGGATGGGCACGATGACAGAACAGCCTCCTAGAAAACACTGTGCCCTTTAACAGAAATTAACATCCTTCACCTTCTGTAATGTGCTTCCTCCACATGTTCTCATGATGAAAAAAAAAACAACAAAACCAACCCCCCACACTCTCAAAGGATGGCAGTGGCACTAAACACTTTATACATGCAGGTTCCCACAACACAGCAATGCTCTGCTGCTGCTATTGTGCAGTGAAATGCAGCTATCCCTGGGACACGAAGCAGTCACTCAGTCCAATCTAACAACGTTCAAAGGAAAGGCTTGTCCAAACAACACTGCATGGAGAACAAATCAAGTACTGGCTGATCTGTTCACTTTAACATTTACCTACTTGAAAAGCACAACAAAAACGTGATACTCCAACGCACCATAGGAAGAAGCAGAGAAGACGAAAGGCTGCCTGCAGTTGATGCAGACATTCCCTAAGTTGTTTAGCAAAGGGTTGTTGGTAGAGCACCTATAGCACAAGGGCACAAGCTCCTGCAAAGACACACACATAGCACAGTGACTGCAAACGGGTCAGCACAGTCAGTACTCTTGGTTTCAACTAAACATGAGTTCCTTAGGTTTACACCATTGATATTACATCAGTCCCTGACCTGAACAAATACTGCTGTGAAATCACATCCTTTAACACCTGAAAATGCTTTCGCATTAGAAATAGCTGTCTTTGCCACTCTAACAATGACATTTCTCCTTGTCTTTGTGGTAAGGAGCAGAATTTTGTATCAAACACACAGTACCAAAAGAAGTTGAAGAGAAGGTTATTGAAGCAATTTTTTTTTCCTTCACAGATTTGGTCAAATTCAAGTTATCCAATCAATGCATCTCTCTTATTTTCAAGAGCACGGTTATTTTAGGCCATTCTTAAGACTCTGTTTCTATTATTTCAGTTGGCCAGGTACATGTTCACTTGCACAATACAATTTATTTTTAGTGACTACTCCACGAGACGTGGCTTTATAGAGCACCGCAGAAATTCAGACTTCGGTTAAAGAAGAAAAGGTGATAAAATAAGACTTGAGGAAGGAAGGTCACCCAAGGGATAGGGGGAGGAGGGAAGGAGTGCTAGGAGTTAGGACAAATGAAAGTGACCTCCAGCTGCAGAAAGACACAAAGACCATGCAGAAAAAGGATGGCAGAATTAATAGGCAGAGAGGAAGGTAGATAAAAGAGAGGAGAGGGAGGAGAGAAGCTGCCTGCCCATAAAGAACTGGTTTTAGTTCGTTCTTGGGAACAAAAGGAAGCCTGCCCTAAAGGATAACAATAAAAGGACTATTTCCAGCAAAAATGGAATTCTAACACAGACCTACGCTTAGTATGTTTCAGACTTTGTGTAGATGGCAACTCAGATATTAATGATTAGCACGAAACTACTTACTTCGCTGTCATGGAACGGCTTGGATCGGATTGTCAGGCTGCCCAGCTCTACGGATCTCTGGAACCTAGCTGGGATCTGCAGTCCCTGTAACTTGTCGTAGGCATGACGTGCCAGTTTATATGCACCCAGAGCTTTACTTTGTTTTGCCAGGGTAAATAATGTATTACTGTAATTAAATTAAGGAACAAAAATGTGTATTTAGGAAAAAATACAATGTTCTTTCTAATCATAGAAGATGTGCAAAGAGGCATATTTCTCTGCTGCACGGAGCAGCACCAGCTCTGTGTCATGGAACAAGAGCAGTCTCTTTCATTAGCTTGTAGCAGTAACTGCTGTTCGGAAAGCTACCAATCATAACCACAAGAAGGCATGTTAGGAAAGACAGTTTGAAGGAATATGTAAGTGAGGAAGTTACTAAAAGGAAAGCAAACATCCCATCCAGAGCCATAACGGAAGCAAAACTGCCCTCCCTACGGCAGCTGCTGACCCCTTCTGTTGTCTTTTACTGACAGATGCATTTCTGCAGTGTTCACAAAGGCCCTGTACGAGGTAACCTGATCTAGCTGTGGTGTCCCTGTTCATTACAAGGGAGTTGGACTAGACAGCCTTCAGAGGTCCTTTCCAACTCGAGGACTCTATGATCCTATGATTCTACTTCCAAAATACGTAACACGCATTCACAAAGTTGTGTGAATGTTAGGTTGAGAGACACTGCACAGCTATAACAGCCTCAGATGAAGCAGAAGTGCCTGTTTTTTTCCCCCTGCTCCCGTCTCAGCTCAGGATCCTTGCAACAATGCTGTCAAGATTCAGAGGCAGCATCCTGTTGGGATGACTAATACTCCCTGACAAAGTCACACATCCTGCTGGGTGGGTGGCTGAGAATTACGTGTTAGTTGATTTGTACAGCTCTCCAAGACTATAAAGAAAAAAAAAAGAAAAAAAAGGTAGTGCGGTTAAAAACAATGGTTTGAAGGTGCTGATTATTTCCTTAGGGGCACAAGTCGATTTCCATTAGCTATAACCCACAGCTGAAACTGAACATACCCTGAAGTAGATCCCTGCACTGTGGCTCAACATCAATTACTCTTTTCGTGTACCTCAGCCTCTAGATTCTGAGCAGTGTTGGAAGGATACACTTTTGAGATCCCCAAGGGAGTCTCCTTTGTTAAGCTGTGAAGCAGAAACCTGGAAATATTGAAGAGTGTTTCAGGCAAGTGGAAACTGAAAGGCTCCTCCTGTGGAATTAAAAATGGAGACATTTCTAAGACAATTCATATCACCACACGTCACAACACTAGGTATCCCAAGTATTGTCCTTCGTTCATGCAGCTGCAAAAAGAAGAGATGCTGACAGAACATACCAAATGGATTTCACATGTTTAACACCAAAGTTCATGCCTGTTACATGCAGAAGAAGGCGGAAATGGATCCATGCAGCTAAAATAGAATCCTTACCAGGCAGCTTAAAAGCAAGTCATGAACAGTGTGCAGCCTCCACTACTGAGAGGCCCGAAATAGTCCGACCAACAGAAACCTCAGTTACACAGAGTCTGGGCAAGGGCATGGATCAGAGGGTTCTCAAATGCTCCACAGGAGATTTTTTCACCAACAGTGATAGGAACATCACTATAATTGCTGGGAGCAGCAGGAGTACCCCACTCATAATTGCAAGTCTTTTGGAGTAGTTTACATATATCACCACTGAAAAGAGGTATCGCTGCAAGCATCTCTAAAGGAGGGTGTGCCTGCTGTATAAACCTGCTTTCCCAGATTAAAGGAAGAACCCACTGCAGCCCGTAAAGGATGTGACATCCGGGGAGCTGGAACCAAACCAACACAGTCAGCAAAGCAAGTACTGGGGGTGGAGAGTCAGCCATGACCATATTCTCTATGCACACACTGAGACAAACATACATCTGCTAAAATGGCACTGCACTTTTTAAGAACTACAACAGAAGAAGTTCTTGTACAGTATAACAGAAAGCAGAGAAATGCTGCTATACCGTATCACTAATCTACCCTCTATTTAATTGTGTGAAGTCATTAAATGTTTGTTTATCTCTGGACTTCTGAAAGAAAACCAGTCAGGAATCACGCATACACAACTTCTAAAATAAATATCTTACAGTATATCTTTGAATATAGTGATAGACATGGTAAACTTCGGCCAATTGCTGGAAGTGATGAAACTTCTGCAACATTTCAGTCTTCTGTTCTTCATTCTCTGTGGGAGGAAAAGGTATGAGAGTAAACCCCCCAGGCACACCTTTGAGACTCAGAGTGAAGAAAGCAATGTATTACGATACTCCCAAAAGAAATACACGCCAGTCCAAGTGTCTCCCATCTACCTATGCAAAACACAAGTTATACAGACTTGCTAATTCTGGGAGCAAGTTGCTACTTCAAACAAAAAGCATGCTGAAATATAAGTGGCAATGGCTTTAACATAGCTAGAGGCTACAGGTTAGGTAAAGGGAAAAAGAGCTGCCCTGCATCACTGGAGAGCTTATTCATACCTTCAGCATTTACAAATAAAATGAGTTTTGAAGCATTTCACAAATACTAAATACACGACTAAAAAAATTGGAACAATTTGCATCTCCACACAATACCTGAGAGGCAACACATCAGCACTCTCGGATGAACTAATAAAAAGGCACTGAGCAAAACGCAGTACTATCAACCTTTGTGTTTGTTACCAAGTTAGTTCTTCTAAGCACTAGCTCTGCCTCTCCCCAGAGAAATACACTCGAAGACAAGATGATAGCTCATGAACAATCAGCTTTGTATTTGTTGGCAGAAACAATCTGTAAAGCATCTCCCCACCTACAATCAAGTACTGGGCAGATCTTATTCTCCAGAACCACCTTTCAGTTACCAGCACTTGGACCCTCCAATCACTTCTCTAACTGCAGCGTGTTGAGGGAAGCTACATGAGGGTACAGGCTCCCAGGAAGCACTATTTTGATTCCAGCCAGCCTTCAAAACACGGCCTGCACATGCCGATGTTGTTGTTTTGCTCATCTGTTTTACATAAGTGCATGGGAAAACCAGGAGACTACAAAAATAGCACAAGCCAAAACTATGCATGGTACAAAAGAAAAAAAACAGTGGAGGAGCTGCAGCAGTGCTATCACAATTCAGCAATTGTCTGTCTACGTCCACAAGAAGGTAAAAATAAAAGCCTTTCAGTTACTTACCTTGGGCTATATCTAAACACTGCATGGAAAGCATCCAATAATAATAGGCTGCGTCGTTAAATCGGCTTTCAACCACAGCATTGTGTGTTAGCTGCTCCAGCACTCTCACAGCTTCTCTCTGCCTGCCAGCCTTGTGGAATGCTACAAAGACAAAACAAAGAGGATTTTACAGTGTGATTATATCAATTAGCTGAAATTAATGTTTTTAAATTAAGAGCGGTCTATTCAGCCAATATCAAATCATCTATTCAGGGCAGGATGTAGGGGATTGTACACTGGTATTTTTCTACTTGAAAAGCAGCCACGCTAATAGAACATGAGATGCAGCTGTAGGTGTTTTGTGCCTTTTGCACTGTCTTGGGGGCTCTTGAGCTGCTATATTTTGTACACCTCAGGTATTTTTGTTGTTCTTTTTTAATACAGAAAAGACTAAAAGCACAACAATCGTTAGATCTGTATGCAAGCAATTGCAATCTCTAAACACTGCAGATCACACCTGCCTGCCTTTAAAACTACACAAAGTTAAAATTAATTCTAGTCAGTAACGCTGAATATTTTAAAAAACTGTACTATTTATTATACCCTTCTAGCACTCATTAACAGCTTCTCTCTCAGTGAACCTCAAAAGCCAGTATAAAGTTAGATTCAGACTTCTCACTTGGTATAAACACATTTGGCAAACACTGTCTTCATACAGGGCAATCAAGGAATGAAATAGATACCACAACTGCCTCTTGACTTAAGCCAGCTCCAATAAAGCCAAATTCCCACATCCCCACACAGAGATCTCCTGCTCACCCAATTTTGTGGAATCTGTGTGAGCCAAGACACAACAGCACGGAGCTTTGTGGAACAAGCTGGGAATAACACACGTATGTTCACAGATCTGTATGTGCAAACCACTCAGCTGCTCAAAGGCTGTGCTGAGACATGCAGCCCAGTTCTGCACGGAGACAGCTCACGGCTGGCACTGCGCTAGCTTGGCCTTGCAAGCAAATGCAGTTACACCCTTAGATCCCAGCTGGCTCCGGAAACAGCAGATGCAAAAGTCACACGGAGCTGCACCTGAGTAAAGCAACTACTGAAAACATGCCGGCTCCATATGGAGCTTGCTTCAACCTCTCCTTATCCCTGGCACAGCTTACGAGTAAAATTCTGAAGCCTGTCCACATGGTAGAAGCTTGACAGTTCTCTTTAAGTAATTTTATAAGCCTAACAGCATCCACGAAAACTCTTAAAGATGAAAATGTTACTTGTACAATGTGAATGTTACCTAGACATAAGGAAAATTTCTATTTCCACTCCAGTTTGTGAGGTACTGGGATAAAAGTATTAACACAACACAGCTCAGCTTTTAAGCCAAAGCCGTGCTCAATTACGTAATGACATTGAAAACCTGGAACTATATTTGGATGCCACCATTTCTAATAGGTCCGTCACACTTTGCAGTTAAAAAAGAAGTCCTCCAGCGACTTTATTTTTAAGACAGGTGTGAAGATATTGATTGTACCTGTTTTTGAAACCACAGGTAAGAAATTCTCCAGGGCAAAGACAGCATATTCTGCATAGGAAAAGCACAGAGGACATTTTGAGTGCTCCAGCAGAAAGTCTTACCTTTTTGGGCTTCTTCAAATCTATCATTCTCTGCTAGCCACTGAGCATAAGGGACATAGACCTCATCCCTGAATTCAGGATGCTTTTCACTCAAAGCAAATGCCTGAAGTACATAACAAAGTCCGTTTTAGAATACTGCATGGTTTAAACAATTAAAGGATTTAGAACATTTCATACAATCGAGCCTTCAGCTCTAAGAAAATTCACTATAAAAATACACAGAATAAAGACTGTAATCCATCTTTTCTCCAGTATGAAACCAAGGTATTTTAAAACAAAAAACAGCAACAAAAGGAAAGCCATGCATGGTAACAGTGTGGGCTACAGACTACTGAAACTGGAATGTGTGCATATTGAGGGGACGTGGCAGAGCTCACAGCAGAAGACAAAACTATTTCCATTTTTACTGAATATATATTCTGAGGAGATCGGAGCAACGCTAGAAATGCAGTTTAGATCTGCTTCCTGCACTCACTGACTGGTCAATAAAGGACCAAGCCTACAGTTTTCCAAAGCACCCATGCAATTCAGGGGGCGAGTGGACTGTCAGTTCTAGAAGCACTTTGAAAATCCTTTCTTAAGAAGCTACACCTATCAAAACTCCATGTGAAGAAATAAGAGCAGAATTAACGGCGGCCCCAACTCTGAGGTATGTGACAGTGACAGCCTTATGTTTCCATGGAAATCCCAGACAAGTCTGCAGAACTTCACCCGACAGTAAATCCAGTTCATAAAGTGGTGTCCACAGTAACGGAGCAGATATTCACCAGGTCTAAATTACACCTGTGAGATGCTCGCTCACACACACCCAAGTCAGAAAAATACTCCAGTGCAGAACTTCCCTCGGTACAATTACTGCTCCTAATAGGTGAGAAGCATTCTGTGGATTTGCATAGGAACTGGGCAACTCCCCACGAGTAGGCAAAACAGGGTGCTGGGAAGCAAGGCCAGGGATTCAGCCATAACACAGAAAAAAGGAAGAAAACCAACCGAGCTGAACAAACACACAAAACAAAACCACCCATTAAACTCTCAGAAGACAAGCAAACAGTAAGCATACAAAATGAACTCTGCACTCTGAACCGCAGCCTCCAGAAGCCTGCCTGCTCCTCGCCTCTCCCCTCGCTACAGTGGACAAAGCAGTGCCCGCTGCCCTCTCCTGCAGTCAGAGACAGCAGCAGCAGCTTTAAACACAGGAACCAGAGGTCACGCTTACTTCTTCCCAGCGGTGCGTCTCCACGTGGAGAGAGACCAACGCTTTCAGGTCACCAACCTTCACGTAGGTTTCTGCTGCATAGCCGGGGTTATTGAGCTTCTTAAAATAGAAGGCACATTTTGACAGAGGCTCACGCTCAGCTTTATCCAGTTTCCGAGCAATTTCTATTAACCTAGATGCAGTAAAAAAAGCCATGTGTTTCAGGTTCAGCCTTACCACCTTACCTTTTGCTTAACATTGTAATGACCTCACTCTCCATCAGGGATTGTTTAATACCATAGTAGTAGTACCGTGCATCACGCTGCTGAAACAGTTGTCAGCAAACATTCAACATTATTTTTTTCTTTTACAAACTCAAAATCTGTTTCTACAATCCCACTCATGGGTGCAATTCCATACTGCAGCAAACCATCTTCAGTGGAAGCAGTGGATCCCACACGACTAAGTCGCACGGGACACGCTTCCCTAACCGTGACCCAAAAGAAGAGCCACCATAAACATTACTCCACTTGCCACCCAGGAAAAATGAGGCAAGAGAGTGCTGAGTCACCGCCCGAGCTTTTATGTCGACTCAGCAGAAGACCCAAAGCAGGAACTGCTATAAATCAAGGAGAATTTGACTAGGATCAGCGTAGCCCAAGAATTTACTTCCTGGAATCCTGCACTCCAGTTGTCTTCCCTGCCCGCTGGTTTGTCATCTCTTGCAGTTTAAAACAACAGAAATAGGCTACCACACACAAGCCTGCTGTGATGACTGCTGTGAAAACCTTAAGGCATGCATATTTCAGAAGGCAGTCTCGTAATACAGATTAGCCCATTCATATTTCACTGTTGTAACGTCTCCACACCCTAAACATATGCAACTTTAAGAACATTTCAAATTGTAGGTGCTTCAAATACAGCTTACACTCTATTTGATACAAACAAAGGTGCATATCAAACAGGTTTTGTCTACTTGAAAAGTGACGCAGAATTCAATTACACCGAATTGCAAGATTCTATTATACTGAGATGAAGCTGTAACCCACATATCAACCCAGCCGTGGTCCCCACTGATTTCTATGGCCTTCATGTGCTCGCCTGCAGAAAGGTACATCTCCACAGCTGCTTTTGGCTCATTAATATTCTTGGCCCAATCTGCTTGCTTTTTTATAAGCATCTTCGTGTCTTTGGGGTCTCCGGATTGGAGAAAATCCTGAAATAGCACAATACAAAAACATCTGCATTACTTTCTGGTCACAAACATCTTTACATTCCAAATTCTAAAATACATAAGGGTTTTTCTGGTGAATATCATTATGCTTCCTAAGGAAAGACACGGTGCATACAGTGCAACAGAAACCAGTGCCGCCTTCGGCAGCTGACACGGGGCCAGGGTTGGGTAGGTAACAGTGGTAGATTCCCATCTACATAGTTAATTAAAATAAAAGTGGGAGATTCACAGAATCACAGAATCACAGAATCATCAAGGTTGGAAAAGACCTAAAAGATCATCCAGTCCAACCATCAACCAGATTCTGGAAAGGCCAGGAGATGGATGGCACAGATGGCTGCGAGATAATCAGAAGCTTTCCAGTAAATCAGGCAGGGAGGCATCCGTCTGGTGGTCCCGCTTAAGTAGGTACAATCATGACTTCTGCAAGCCATCCAGGTACATGCCTTTCTAAAACAGAACAGTGCTGCTCTGAAAACTGGTAATGTAACAATTCCAAGTGTCTTTTGCAATCAAGAAGGTGCCGTTTGTTTTGTTCTCAAAGATGACCCAACTCTGTGCTTAGGTAAGAATAGTACCTCCACCTAATCACATAAGCATCAGCAAACCCACCCAGTTACAAATTAATAAAGAATGAAATCCCATTTTTTTCAAGTACCCTTCATAATTGTATTACAGTACATCAAACAAGTTACTTTATAAGGAGGAATGACAGATGCTCATAAGAGTGACTCTGAACTTGGAATTCTGCACAGTGACGCAGACCGTGGTTCTGGATGCTGTGATGACCATTTTGGAAGTACTGTTAATAGTTCAGCTTCTCCCCACACGTCATGCAGCAGGAAAAAGAAATGCACTTCAAAATTGGAAGACCAACTAAGGGCAGATTCGGCTATTAAGAAACAGGCTACCATCCTTTAAAACAGCCTTTTTACCAACTGAAGAACTAGAACAGTGGCCCAATGGAAAGGTGAGAAGAAAAATATCTTATCCTCAATGTTTCTATTAGATTCTGATTGAGATTTAAGAAAATAATTTTTTAGAAATATCACAAAAGCCACGCTAACAGCACAGTTCCACTACCGTTATTCACCGCCTTCCCAGATGCAGCCAGTCAGCAGGCACAGAACTACAACCAAATGTCAGTTCTTAAATGATCTCCATGCAGGATTTATTTCTAGCAGTAGCTCCTGCAGCACAGCTGTGATTCAGGTGAATCACACAGGTGTTGTGATCATCTTTGAATACAAAAAGCTGAAGCCAAAGAATCAAGCAGAACAATTTGTGACAAAGCCTGTTTTCCAGCTTATGTCCTAAAACTAAGTTCAACATTACAAGTTCATCTTCGTGGATATAAAGAGGTTTCCTGTGAGTTTCTGGTGCTGTGATGATGAGCCTACGACCAACCTATGCACCAAAAGGCTTCCTGACCTATGCCTTCAGTCTGGGCTCTCTAGGAGGAACTGATCAAGGTCAATCTCAGACACAACAAATCAGATTCTGAAGGGGTCCTTTGCTTCATTTTGGCAGTATTGACCCCCACTTCCCTCCACTCCACACGCATCTATCTTTCCTTGGAAAAAATTCCTGGCAGGCACGGGAGGTTCCCAAGTTCTTCCATGTACCATGCAGCCCCTGCACAAGAAGATTAACACCTTCGATTTCCTCTGCACAGTTACTCTCAAGGACGGGAGGCACCAGACCGTTTGCTGTCCATGTGACTACCGCCAAGAATTAAAATATTCTTATGAAGATTTGTGGGAAAAATTTCATCCATGAATTACTTTATGTTTAAGTGGGGCCGGAATACTGAAGCTAACAAGGACTCCTCAGCCAAAAATAGTGAAAGTCAGCCTTATATTAGCAAAATTTACTTATCAAACTCTTGGAAGAAAAAGATCTCTGCAGCACTATTCATGGGATCTATGCTGGAACAGCTTACACACGTCATGGCAAAGTTCCTGTCCTGTACTGGCCAGAGTAAGGCTCCGACAAGTGACAAACAGCACTGGGCACTTATGCAGCCTCAGGGGTCCACGCAAGAAAACGCCGTAGAAGACCTGAAAGCTAAATGAGGCTTTCTTATCACTATATAAAAGCACTATGTGTTAAAACAGTATTCAATTTATTTCTCTGTGAGAACAGAAAAATGCAATGAATCTTCAGAAGCAAGTTCTCTATTACACCAGGTTAATACTTTAGGTGCTGTGAAAAATACATTAATATAGAACTCAAACGCTTGTTTAAATTCAAATTATGAAAGGAAAATATTTTTGTTATAATACAGAAGTGAGTTAAACACCTGGTGGATTCACTTCCACTTCAGGAGACAAAAAAGGGACTCTTCTGTAAGACGATGGGAAAGACACTGTCATGGAAACAAAAAATTTAGCTTTTTTAAAATAAAAATGACTATGGATGACACTGTATTCACAATCAAAAAGCCATCCCTCGTCGTGTCTAAGGAAAATTCACTGAAAAGCCACGAGTTACACAAAACACAGCCTGCTACCTCAGCAACGGAAAACTGCTACCGATGCACACAGTCATGAACGGTCTGTGCTCTGCCCACAGTTGAGCCAAATGAACTTCAGACAGTTAAGCTGGAATTCCAAACCAGCCTCTCATCCTGTCTTTTTATAGGATCATGCTTTCAAAACGCTTGCAGGTACAGCAGTATTTCTGCATATAATATCCAGTTGCAAACCATTACCTTGGCATAGTCAAACATGCGTAAATCAGAGTACATGTCCAGAGCAAGGCTTTCATGCCCGCTCTTTTTGTACAGCTTTGCTGCCTCGTGGAACTTTCCTTGGTAGGCATAGACATCTGCTAGGAACAACTCATTGAGGTTCTCTCCGTGCTTCTTCCGCTCCTGGGGAGAAAAAAGATGAAAAAAAAAGAGGGGAGAAATGGCCATTAGAGCTGAATTTCAGGCTCAGATTGTAGCTGTTACTAAAACCTGCAGCAGGATATGGTGATGATGCTTCTCCCACATTTCTAGTGAATTTATAATTAAAGGATTAAATCTTCTAATTAAAATTAGGAAGAGCAAAATCAAATGTCACAATACAAACCAAACTGATGAAAAATCATTGCTCTCAATTTCATATAGAAAAATGAACACACTCTATCATTATGCTGTGTTATTGAAAAAACAGAACAAAACCAAACCAAAGGCTCCTGATAGGTTCTTTATTTTCTCTTACAGAAACTCAGAAACTCGCTAGCATACAATCTGGCTAAATTAGCAGTATGTGAGGGTAGGGAGAAAAACAAATATGAAAATAATTGCTAGCAACAAACACATTCACAAAGTATGTGAACATGCCGCCACCGGCACACGCAGCAGCTCGCGGTGCGAGGAGCAGCCAGCACTGCACCACCAATGGGGCAGTGCCACACCGAGCCCCTTGGCGTGGATCAGACCAGAGCAATGCCACACGTACGTGTGTTTGTTCTACCCTCTGTCGTAGGAGAGCATTGTTGTCCTGCTTTGTAAGAAGATACTACTTTTATTAGACCATTCTTACGAAAATAAATAGCTACTAACTACATTCGAAGAAAACTGCACTTAAGAGGCAAAAACATTCTGCATCTATGCAAACTCAGTTCTCTGCTGCCAAAAGAGACTCAGCCATCACAGCTCCTGGTCACACCTAACGACTGGGCTGCTGCTGAACGTTCCCTTTAAAAACTTTGTTAAAATAATTGTCAGAGCAATTGCTACACCATTTTTGAACGAGTTCACAGAACCTTGTCAGGTACGGAGGCCTGGCAGTGAGGTTTCCTTCTGTCATCCCTTAGAAAGAAATATGTCATTACAAAGAGAAAACCAGAACTGTCACCCGTAGAAGTTACACCCGTAGAAGCTCTAAAGGGAATCCAATATCTGACAAGCAAGAGTAGGCAGTGATGGAGAACTCTCTCTTCAGAAGTAGTATTTTCAAGTCTACAAGGAGAATCTTAATTAAACAGACTATAACATGACAGTTCCACCATATTCTCAATGGATGCAAATCTGGAGAAGCATGTGTGGAAAAGGAACTTTATTACCAATGAGAGAATGCTCTCATAAATTTACCTACCCCCCAAAAAAAACAGGTAGCCAGGGGCATTCCTAACACAGAACTTTGTCCCGTGTTGGACCCAAGAGAAATTCAGTGCAGTCAGCAGAGGCTGGCATTCTGACAGAAGCAGGACAGCTCTGCAAAAATGTAAGGTGAGGAATGGATTCCTTCAGAGAAGGTGCAAATCTAATTACCAACAGAAAGAGGAACTCTCTTTATACCATCCCGACGTAGACCTTGAACCATCATCAAGTGGTCTTTGCAAAGGACAAGAAGTGACGGCACGTCCTTTAATGTGCTCCTGGCAGATCGCTACGTCTAGTGGAACTCTATCAAGAAGCGTGAAAAGAAGGAGCAGCCCCGATTAGAGCAGAGCACAGAAGGAAGGGATCCTCAATTCTATTTCCAGTTGTCACAGACTTGTCATGAGACCTTAGCTTATCATTTCATTTCTCTGGGCCTGTTTCTGGCTCTGCAAGGAGGAGATAATAGTAATTACCTACCTCCAGGGGGTAAGGAAGAGCTTAATTAACTCATGCTTATGAAGTATTCCAGACCAAACTCCACTAGCATCGTAGCATTCTACCAATTATTAATTGAATATTGAATGATTTTCTGGTTTTCTTGAAAGCTTTTAAGTTCCCCCACCAGGCGCTGCCCCACATCTGCACGTTCTGCAGTTGCAGCCAGGTGACCGGAGCCCGGGCTCCCCGCGACTCCTCACTGCAGGCACACCAGCAGCCAGAAGCACTGATGGAACAGACGTCTCTGCAGAACAGACAGTACTTCCTTCAGACAGTGTATCTTCTCACATTCCCCCTAACATTCTCTTACCTCAATGCTGTTGATCAACTCTAAATACCTAAGGTCTCGTATTCTGGTAAATGCCTATGAAAAGAAAAAGAAGAAAAGAAATTAACTAACGTGGAAAGCCAGGAAATCAACAGAACGTGGTAACACATACGTGAGGCTGTCTTCACACAAGTAGAACAGACATAAATCTGCCGGTTTTTGTGTTGGTGCAGTCCCTAACCTGATGGGCTCTTACTGCAACCGGGGCCCCTCGGGCATTACAATAAACAAGTCAAGGGTTCGACCCAAGCAGCAGTGCTGGGCACCAGCAGGTACACACGTCAGCCCTCCAAGAAAAGCAAAATGCCTCTAACAATACTAACAGTGGTATTTTGTCTATTTTACAGCTTTTCCAATCAATGTGAAGCATGACGTGCACAAATTCAAAGAGGCTGTTACCAGGCGTAGCGCATAACTGAGCGGAGTGCTGAAGCAGGCTGTGTGAGATTCTAGTTTTTATACCATTCTGAAAATTCAGTCTAGAAGCAGCCCAGGGAGAAGAAAGCAAATCAAAAGATGATACTGTGAGACGGTGTAATGTCTTTTGCAAACGGAGATAAATGTGCAGCCCAAAGTCCCAGGCGGCAAAGTCACGTGCGAGTTACAGCAGCTTAGCACTTATTCCTGTCAGGCATCAAAAAATAGGAATTTAACTCTTCAAACCACGTGGTTTAGACTCCTAACCAAATTTGTGCTTAAGAGGGCATAGAATATTCTGCTTACATCAGATCGGACTAGAAACTGTGAGAGCCTTTAATGTCAAGAAGCTGCTTTTGTTCATATTAATCCGCTCTAATTCTAAGAGGGCACTGCTTTAAAATTCCAAGGAGGCACTGAAAACTTCTTTTTAAGAACATCTATTTGCATAAAATGATCTATGAAATTGAAATTATTGCCAGTTTCCTTGCCTCCACTTTGGAAAAAAGAAAAATAAGGCATTTCACGTCCTAAAAAAATGTATGTTATTAAAAGATGCCTATCATTACAGGCCATTCCCTGCCTGTTTTTAGAACGTTTTGTCCTTCATACAATATTTATGACATTGAACTCAGTTTGCCCTCTCTTATTTGAGAAAAGATGCTGAAAGAAA
This sequence comes from Perdix hodgsoniae, assembly GCA_035772895.1. Lineage (NCBI taxonomy): Eukaryota > Metazoa > Chordata > Aves > Galliformes > Phasianidae > Perdix > Perdix hodgsoniae. The sequence goes on along the minus strand of JAPSGF010000029.1, from coordinate 7,763,645 downwards.
ATGGGGAAGTATTTTAAGCCAGAGAAAAATGTGTTCTTCAGTATATGACCACCTATAGATTGCTCTTAAAAACAAGGTAGAACATAATGAAAAAGACAACGTGTCATCACTGATGTCTTGAAAGAAAGCTAATGCACAGGTAACAATCAGTACGAAATCTACATATGTAAGCTAAGGTTATCTTCAACACTTAGTGCAGGGAAAAACAAAGAATATAGACTTATAGCACCAGGAAAGGGGAGGAGGAAATTCAGCTCAGAAACTCTTAGCTGCCACCTGGCGGTGAGCAGCACTGCTCAACAACCCCCAGCCCCACTTCCCTCGAATTCCCAACTCATTTTTCAGCAGATGAAAGAAACCTTTTCCTCATATTAAACATCCTGATTTAGAACACGGCATTTACCTAGAAACATAACTTGGATTTCTGTTTTGAAATGTTATCTCAAGACCTCGTTGTGTGCATCACTGACCGAGATTTTCATACACACCTAAGAGAATAACTCAGAGACAATGCAATTACTAACTGCTTTACCTTTTTAGCCGTTTCAAACTCCAGCCCTTCCAGGGCTTCCATGGCCAGTTCTCTCCAGTCAGCATCAGTCACTCCCAAACACGCGATCTGATACGCTTCCTTAAACATTTTCCGTTCCAGATACTGATACATGGGTGCAGACTGAGGATTTCCATCAGAAAATGCGCGTTAGAAGGCACAATATTAGTGCAATTCTCTAGGTACAGCGAGAAGAAATGGTACCCATTGCAACCGGAATGTCAACTCCCCAGAGAACAAACATGTTTTTGTACAACACACACAACATTCTGGGGCAACTACCATTGCATCTTCAGACCAGTTGGGTTGATTATATCTAAACTGACCCATCTTGAAATCTCCGGCTCCTAGCATATTAGAAAGCAGTTAATGAACTGCTGCTTCTGAATCCTCAGAGTGCTGACCATGCTAGCTATAATGTAGGATGAGCTGCTTTTTTTTTTTAGTAAAACAACATAATGAATCTATGAAGTCAGTGTAAAGGCGGGGACAGTTTGTTCTCAAAGGCTGCCGCAGCCCAGGATGAAGCATCCCTGGAAATACTCCAACACAACAGCAGAGGTGCCATGAGCAAGTGGCAAACTCATGACAAAGGTGTTCTAACAAGAGCGACACTCTGAAGCCCAAAGACACTGCCCACTCTTACTGACCTGCTCTAACAAGGAATTCAGGAGGGAAGCTGGTGGCTGCAGGCTGACACAGAACGGGATTCAGGGATCGGCAGCTACAGTCCAAACCCTTTCAGTGAGCAGAGAGCATTGCTGCTTGCTTAATTCTGGGTTTGCAGCCACAAAAAGTACGCATATTGACCTCTGCTACCTTTATCAGCTTATCTGAAGGTTGTGCATTTTTGGTACTCCCTCCCACCAAAAGTATAGTTTTGAATAACCTGCCTCTGAAACACTGCACAACACTGTGGAGGCATGTTAGTGCCTTGCAGCATGCTAAAGACGGACTGAAACAGCACACTGGGCTTGGGAGATCGGGCAGCCACCAACCACACGGACAGTGCAGATCACAGTGAAGGGATCAGCACAGTTCTGAGGAGCAGATGTGGGTCTAACAGAGGCATCATCCACTAATTTAACAAAAGCACACAGTCCTTTGTCTTCATCAATCCTGAATTTCAAATCCTGCCACGTTCCAGTGCAGAAGTCAGAAGCTGGTTTTTTGTTTCTTTTCCTTGTTTGTCTCTTGGACTGCTTTATACCGTTCCACTGTTCCTGCAGTACTGTAGAATTCCTGTAGAATTCTGTGGATGGCAATTCTCTATCTCTGAATTTTGGATATAAAAACTGCACATGCAAGGTACAGTCAAACTAAAAGGCACAGCTCAAGTATTGCCTAAACACACCTAGACAGAGCAGCACTTGGTGTACACAAAGGAACATGAAATGAGATCCTGAAGAATGGTACACAGAGAGCCTACAGCACAAATACAGGAAGAGGTAACACTCACGTGTAAATGCAAAAGCTAAGATGAATAGAAGTGCATTTGCAACTAGCAAAAGTAGAAAGAACCAACAACAGCAAAAAGGAAGTGAGATTCATTAATGCCAAACAAAAATGAAACAGACTGTGTATTATATCTTAAATAGTGACAAAGCAGGTTAAGAATGGTGATTGTTTTGGTAATAGAATACTGGAAAATTTCAGAAGAGCTTCTTCACATCTTAAGCATTCAAGTTTAAGAAACGTAAAGCAACACTTTATGAGATTAAAGGATTACCTGCGGAACTTCAACAGCTGACATAGAAAATACATGAAGACAGAAAATCTTGGAGCCGTTGTATCCCACAACAAAGCCTTGAAGTTTTTGCTGATGGACAGGGAAATTACCAGCTTTGATATTGAGGTAACCCCCTCCAGAAAAGCAAAGCATATCCTCACACTGAGTATTCCAAGCCACGCTATTAGCATTGGGTTCCTAGTGAGCGAAATAATGGATGATTACAACAGATACAACCACATACTCTTTCCTAAGAAGTACGCATCCTTCAGTTTGGACATTTGACCTACTGTAGCCAGGGAATACATGACAAAGAAAGGAGTTCAGGCTTTATGTTAATATCTGTGCTAAAGCCAAAATGCTCAATAACATTAATACTGCACAGAGAGGCAGGACAGAGCTCTAAATTAACCCAAAGTGGTCACAAGTTCAGGTGTCATTTACTCAGCTGTTGCCTAAAAGTAGTTTTGGTGAAAAAACAGATCAATCCTACAAAACGTGACAAATGGTTTAAATAAGTTTGAAGAATTTCTCTGTGTCAACATTTTGGTGAGATCCGCACTCTAGATCTCCTCCTGTCTGTGCCTCTGTGTGTCTGTGCCTGGACCAGAGACAGAGAGAAACTCAGTCTTACCTGGAACAGCAGCTCTTTGGTGTGAATATCATACACTAGGCAGGTGTCGTTTTCATCAACCACTGCCAGCTTGTTTCGAGATGCACTCATATCCAGACAGCGCACAGCTGTGGATTGTTTCAGCAGGACGATGGCAAAGACATTATCAACAAATATCTTCAGAATCTAGATATATTCGAAACCAAAGTCAGTCCAAGTTTTTATTCCTCCAGCTAGAAATTGCAGTGTGCATAAATGCTAAGGCTGCTTAAAGCATGCAATGACGGACCTTTTTTCAGAGAAATGGCGCATTAAAATCAGAAAAATCTTCTGAGGTATCTTGAAAATCAAGACTTGTTTCCACAACATACTCTAGTTTACAAGCCATACAAACACAACATACAGTACACGTCTTGAATTCTGTAATGCTCCTCTCAAACAATTACGTTAATATACAACTACAAGAATGAATATCTCACCCATGAAGAACCTCAAACTCCTTTTCAGTTCCATTCTTGGAACCAATATTTATGGGCTCCACTTTGCTGTTTTCAGTGCATGCACACACACCACATCGCTAAGACTTCCATTTTTGTCAGCAATATATGGTCTTCAAAATCTAACAGGTTTGTACGAATTTTGTAACCAGACAGTGAGAAATACTTAAGTGATTCATTTTTAAACACAAAATGAGATTCTGTCCAATAAAATTTTAGGTTGTGAAGGAATATGCTGCTCCTAAGGTCTCCCTCAGAGAATTAAACAGTGTTTATTTGCAGCAGAAAGATACGTGCCAGACATTCTGCATTACCTGCCCGTTCTTCAGACCAACCAAGAGGCCTTCCCTCCCCGGAGGTCCCCCGATTACTTTGATGTAACGGATAAGAGATTCCATCAGCCACTCTCGTTCTTTAACACCACTAAATGACAGGCACTGCAATCTTTTCTCCTAGGTACAGTAACATACAAAATACTGCATGGATGGAAGGAAAGAACCTTTGTGCCTCCAGAGTTTTATATTTGTATCTATACCAGCATGTGTGCCTGTTACACACATGAGTGTCAGAATGTCAATCAGTTTAACAGGATGAATTCTTTAAGGCTTTTCAGTACTGTGACAAAAGAAACAAACAAACAAACAAAGCAAAACCGAAAAGCCAACAAACCATCTTTTTAACAGCTCACCCACCCAAACATTTCCCTTGGTGCTTCAGTGCTCCAGAGACTTTCAGTAGCACGGAGCCACCAGTGGCATACAGCAGCTATTGCTTAGCACAGCAGCACTACACGTGGTGCTGTCCAGCAGTATAACCCACTGCAGATCTTCCCCGAGGTATCAACTTTTTGTACCAGCGATTTGGAAAGCTATCTTCAAGTCCGAATGTAGCCATTTCAAGGCACATACCTGGCATAAAATAATGTGATCTGAGCATACAACCAGCAGGTTGCATTCAAATTTCTTTGCTATCTTTTCCTTCACACGATAATACATGTCTGAGGAATCGTCCGAATACAGCTCATAGATCAGGATTTTCTCTGGCATTTGGATGGCTAATCTGTTCTTGTAGATGGCGATTTTCTTCACCAGTTCTCTGCCTTTTATTCTAACTAGAGGGAGAAATAAAACACCGTGTAGGCTGACAGGAAAATAACAGACCAAAAATGTCAGAGAAACACAGCGCTCAGTTGGAACTGAATCTTTCCAAAGCGTCTAAATTTAAGAGCAGATTGCAGCTAGGATATGTTTGTTTTTTCCTGCAACTATGTAATCTTCTACCTATGTCACAATTTATCAACCTCCACTCTTTTTGCAATAGCACATTCCAGAAACAGCACCCTGATCCCCTGCCATAAAACGCCACTGAACACAAAGAAGAAATCAGTACAATCCATGGAGGCTGCAAGAAGAAAATAGTTGCTAGACGTGATGTACAATTTTTTCTTTTTTTAATCTCGGCTGCAGAGATTAAAACCTTATCTTAAAAGCCTCTCCCCCTCCCAGTGTCCTTTCAAATCCCCCTATCTTCCATTAAGCTTGTCAGTGCTGATCCCACAGAATCCAACTTTGCATTCTCATCCTGCAAACAGGATCTTCAATGTTCCCATTAAGTGGCAACAACCTGCCTGGTACACGAAGCATATATTCCAAGCATTCTGATGGACACTCATTTAAAACAAACCAACCAACCCACAGGGAAGCCCACAGCAGAATGACAGTAAAGGTTTGACCTGAAGGTACGAGGTTACCTTTTTGTTCCGTGATGAGGTGCTGGACAATCACGTCAGTCATGCTGTCTCTGTAAGCATAGCGATCTTTATAAAGGCCATGAACAGTGCTGAAAATCAACTGATAAAAGGATATTGTTCCGTCCTGGCAGCCCACGGCCTGAACACAAGCAGGAAATTATTTCAGTGAGCGGGTGCCCATAGGTAAGACTTGGCAAAACACGCAGTATTCATATGAATTATGTTCCATTTCCTGCATGCCATATAGATTGAAAGCAATTACATTACGAGTACTGAAACAGCTGCAAAAGTGCTCTTCAACTCTGTAGTGCAAAATGAGGACTGATGCTATCACAGTTTGTATGTATGCTGCGGATTGCTTTGGTTTGGTTTGTTTTCTTGTGGTGCTTTCCAGTGCTTCCACCTCCCACACAGCCTTTTTTGTTTTTTGGGGATTTTTTTGTCTTTTCCTTTTTTTTTTTTAATTTTTAAAATCTGCTCTGTATCTCTTAACATTTGTGTATCAGCACGAAGTGCAGCATTTATGGTCATAGTTGTTGCCCTGTTGGTATTTCCCACAAAGTATAATTATAGAAGCTCAAACAGAAACAGAACTCAAAACCTTCTTCCTATCATGGAACTCGATATCATCAGTCTAAAAGTCACCAGTCTAATTTTTTTTTTTTTTTGCTGTGTGTTGTCTTTTTTTTTTTTTTCTTTTAATTCCCTTCTTCTTTTTAAATCAAAATGCAGCAAATTCCTTACCATCTGAAAGCAGGCATTACACTCATTTACCACCTTCTTGCAACCTTAAGTTTTAATTTTAGAGGCAGCTTTAGAGCTCACTAAATACTGCTTAGGCTCTGCTGTCTCAGTAGGAATATACAGATTAGGCAAATGAGTTTGAAATGTATGGTGTTAGCTTTTATGGCAAACTGTCTGTGAAAGCACCAGTAAAATGTACCTACTCACCACATAGTTGGAGTCTGGTTTAGTTTTGCAAGTCCACACCCAGCTGCTTTGCTCTCCTATGGTTCCAAGACGGACCCCGTCCTTTGTGAAGAGGGAAACCTGTTTATCCGAACCTCCGAGTAAAATGTACTCCCCCTTTGTGAAATAGCTAACACAGCAAGGGTCAAAATTGAGCATTCTGTCCTTCCCAATCTACGAGGGGAAAAATAAATATGTCAACAGAAAGATAATTCCATACTTTTCCAAGGCATCGAGAATAGATGAAAATAAACACAAGGTTCTTCTTGGTGGCACCTGCTGTCACTGGGAACATTCTCAGCTCTCCAGCCACACACAACTTTTCAATACCCTGCCATCCACTGAGCTTCCCAAAGGCAGCTCTAAATCGATCCCTCCAATTCCAAAGCAGTCCTGGCTGAAAGAAATACAGGGGACCTCTAGGAACCAGTCAGCTGTAACACAAAAGTGATCAAAGCTACAGGGGCTTTCATACAAGAACTGGAGGACAGCAGCTGAGTTGTCACAGGGGAAACGAGCCGGAGGAAAATTTGGTTATGAAATACTGACTCATAAAAAGCACCAGAAAACAGAAAACACTTCATGTAGCTAATGCAGCACGACTATCCAAGCACTTTGAATACAGGGCACAGAACCGAACTGAAAATACCCTGCCACTCCTGAATGCCAAAACATACCTGTTTGCCACTTAGCTGATAAAAGGAAAGCCTCTGACCCCAGTCTGCCACAGCCAAAGTATCATTGCGTTCGTCTCTGACAACAAAAAAGTTACATGGTCACAGCAATTTATCCATGTTTCTTAGGGCAGAAGAATCAAGCAGTAAGACGGCAGAACGTTTTCCATATTACTCATAAAAACCTCCCCAAGTGGAAGCACAGCAGGGACGCCGTGACCTTTCAACTGAAGAAAACAGCTTGAGGACACAAAAGAAAAATCTGTCAACTTCTCAGGGATAACCGAAAGTCTGACACAGCACCTTGAGCTCAGAGCGACAGCGCCGGGTACAGTGAAGCTGCACCCGTACAGCAGGTACAGATCCTGATCTTAGGATCTATTGCGGAGTATAGAACCACTGTGGCATCAAAGCCAACACTTCTCTAAGCAAGACTGGACTGTGACTATCAGAGCATACGGCAGGAAGTGAAATGGCTCCTGCAGGACTGGGACAAGCTGAGGAAAGGCTTCAGTATCAAACTAGTTAACTGCAGTGCTCTGACAGGATCTGCTGGAACAAAATATTGGCCACCTCCTCCACAGCCTCGTCTAGGAAGAAGGGTGATGGTAATCTGAGCGTTCTGACGAAAATAATGCTCCTATCGTAAACTGAACAAAAAGAAAACAGAAAAAAAACCTACTGAAACCTGAGTAAGCACCTTCCCTTTGCTCAACACACAACACGTGAGAAAAAGCAACATGCTATCACATACCTAAGGAATGTCATAATTAACACTTCCTAGTGGAATCAATTAAGACAACAAAAATGACACAATCCAGAACTTGGTAACTTTTGAATTTTGCACCCTACATAAATTCCCTTTGCCTCTGGTCCTTTTTGTAAATTGCTCTTCTATGTTACACATAGGTATATATATGTATGTGTATGGATAGATGTTATTCATTGTAGTCTCACTCACAAGTCGAAATGCTTAGCCTCTTCTTTCTCATTGTCTTCTATCTTTTCCTCATTATCCTGCCCACTGTCAGGGTTGGGTTTCAATTCTGATATCTCCTCTAACTGGCTGTTATCTGACTTCTCTAAATGGCCGTTATCTGATTCCTCTTCTTCATCTGCTCTACTCCAAAATTTCTCCCATCGACTGCAATAGCAATTGTGTATTCACATATATGGCACAGTAAGTGCAAACAGCCCACCCTCCTCTCCCCCAGAAACAAGCTAAAATCCAACAACAAAAAAGCAAAATCAATGTTTCATGATATCTAGCTGGAATTTGTTCCCATTTTCTTTCATGTAATGATCAGCTGGCAAAGCCAAGCCCCAATACGTGCCCACAGCAAAAGGCAACGTACCGCCTCCAGCAGGGATGCAGGTCAGGCCTTTCTGTTACCAATAAACCAAGGACTAATCAGACCGCGTGGAAAAAGGTGGGATGCTTATTTACCTGGATGGATTCCAACAAATGGACCATATTGGAGATGAGGCAGCCCCGCTACGCTCTATTTTAACTTTCTCATCACCATTTTTATTCCGTATGCTGATGACTCCGTTGAACATCCCCAAAGCAAGGTACTGGCCATCGTTTGTCCAACTGATAAAACACACATGTACTGAAGAGAGAACAGCTAAAACCAAGCAGCAGGAAGGCAAAACGGTACAGCATAATCAAATAGGGATGGTATATTGAAATACGCTTTTTAAAGGGAGTTCTGGAACAGAGCCAGTAATCCTCAGAGTTGTTTATGAACCTAAATCCGCATTTATGGCAACAGCATGCAGCACAGCAAGAGCTTTTTATTACATACACAAATTAGAAAAAGGTGGAAACATCAACAAAAAAAAATTAAAGCTATCATCTGCTTGCGGTGTTCGTATCATTGTGCTAATTAACAGATGCATTTTTGGGAATGAGAGTGCTGGCAGCAGACCAGGCTATTCAAAGCCACATCCGGAACACTGACACTGCATGTGGTGGGGACAGCAGAGACCTGCTTTCTGCTCTTGTCTCTACTGCAGTCAACTGGATGGCTTCACATAAATTAATGTACCCTTGCCTCAGGTTCTGCAGAGGAGTAATAACACCTTCTGCAAATGCCCACGACACAGAAGATGAGCAGCTCTATGACAAAAGCATACTCATCCTTCCTCTAGCTTCATTTCATTGCTAATGCACAACTTGGCTGAACAATGGAGACAGAAGTTCAGACCCTCGCACAAGACCAGAGCACCTCCCTGATACCTTCTGAAGAGTTAAACACATATTGTATATATTCAGTAATTATATATGTACTGTTGTAAACAGTACCTAATAGAAACCAAAACCCTCTGCTACCTAAAACAAGGACAGAGAAAGAAAAATAGCTCTCTGAGAAGACAACACAGGGAAGAACAAGTCATCTTTGATAAATACTCATCTTTTATCTGAGTATTCTTAATACCACTCAAACATTTTAATGACGAGAATGGCAGAGTCCCATGAAATGTAATGCTTCTCAACAGCAGCTTAGGAGAGCCTCTCTCCTGCTGGGTACTCTGTCTCCACAGACTTGAGCTATTTTGCTTGAACTTTTTTTCCATAAGCCTGCATACTATTTTAAACTGTTCATATTGAAACTATCTTAAAGAACACTTACCTACAGCAAGTTATCTTACTGCCAGCTTTATGTTTAGAGACTGATTTCTGTTCAGGCGACCACAAGCCTTGATTAAAACAAAGAAAAAGCTGAAGTAAATGACAAGAAAACTTTTACCAGTGTTCAGATTAGAAACCAGCATTGTCAGGAAACTCAGCTCGGATTTCAGAGGAAACAAAGTCTCACTGCTAGGACATTTAAATACATACTACGCAAATAGCAAAAAATAGACATATTTAACACAGAGAGAGGGTCCCACTGGGAAAACCACAGTAAGAAGGTACATTTGTTCTGGACATCTCACAGCGCAGTCCTCATCAACTGATTTGTAGTGATACGCAAAAGTAACTTTGGGCAACATCTGGTTTCTCCCAGACAAAACGAGCTGTACACATCTGTTGTTAGCTTAGCTGTGAATCTGGCACAGAATTTGCAGGCTTAATGGAAAAGTGAGAAAAAGACATACCAAAGTCACTGGAAGAGCAGGATGCCAACTGATGAGTAAGAGGGTTGTACGAAACGCACTGTATAGAGTCATTATGCCTAGAATGAAGTTACAATCACATTTCAATAAATCATTCTTGAACGCCTCTTTCTGACTTTCAGCAAAGTAGCTGAAAGGCTCACCAGATGGCAGAAATAACTTGATCAGCTTATATTACATCAAATTAATCTGCAATTACTGTAAACTAAATCAATAATAAATTCTAAAAAACACAGTCACTGAACGGCAGGATTTGCTGAGTTCAATATGTGCATAATTGGTGGTTTGTAAAATGTGATTAACGTTTATATCCAAACTCTACAATAAGTGCCCTTGTGTGCTCTCCTACCCAGTGCACTGGCTCGAGCATGCCAACCAGCAACAACTATACAAACATATTCAGAAACAGAATTCGAAGATGTAGCTGAAAAGACATGACATGAAACAAAGCCAAAAGAAAGATGAAAATATACTGTGTGGAAAAGTACCAAACCTTACCTTCAGCTTGGTCTATGACCTAGGCTTATCCTGCTTTGATTTATTACACAAGATCAGTTATATTCTGTTTCATTCCACTTCATCTTACAGAATTTCCCCAGTTCTTTGCCATCCCTTTAAATACATCAGAGATTTATCTAGACTTTTCACCCTCATTTATGCCTTTAATTGCTTTTCTGCCTCATTCAGACACTTCAACTGCCCTCCTCTTCCCTCTTGTATTACTCACGGGCATTTTCTCTAACCTTAGTTAACCTTCTTCCAGCCCTAACATCACTTACTGAGAGCAGAAGTGCATAATGAAGGTTCACACTGGAGATGCACGGGATTGAAAGCCAGCACTTACGTGTATTTCAGAATTCCTTCTAGCTTTGAAGTCCAAATGATCACACTTTTATCAGCTGAGCCAGATGCAAAGCGTTTGCCTAGGAATTAAATACAGTTTAAATCCCACACATAAGAATCCCTTACTCACCCACTATTTAACAAAAGAGAGAGCAAGATGTTCTTGGACTTGACAAGGCTCAAGCCATAAAGAGCCTAACACTGCAAGTGTCCTGGTGTGCCAGTGCTTCCTCAGCTACATGAAACCTCAGTGGCTTTTTTCATGTAAAAAAAGCTCAGCCATACAAACAACAAAGCCAACACATGCACACAACATTCAAAAATCTCCTGAGATAACAACCCTATTTTTTTCATCAGTTTACCATAAGGAATGGAAGGTATTACACACTTTACAAGCCAGACTAAGAAAGTCCCACGGAAGTAATATTTACCATCTTTAGCATAAGCCACACAGTACACAGTGTCCTTATGTCCCTTCAAAGGCTGGATTAAGGTTCCATCAGAAGTATCATACACCTGCACAAATAACCAGAAAAAAGTATTCAGGATGAGGACTGTGACACAAAGTTACTGAAGGCCAGGAAGATTCTACATTACTCTTTTGCAAGCAATACGATCCATGCAGATTAAGGCATTTTAAGGTGTAAAAGCAGTTTTCCTCGACAAACAATACTTTCCTAGCACTTGGCACAGAAGTCCAGCAGTAGAAGATTACACACACAAATGAAGTTTCTAAACAGCTCACTGGGCCTCCATGTCCCAGCTCACACCTCCCCTCCTTGCATTGGAAGTTTACTTATAACATTTTATATATATATGGAAAGGGCCGTCATCGCACACAGCTCCGCCAGCCCCAGCAGCCCGGAGGTCCGCGTGCTTCGAGCTCAGCACGGCGCAGCGCCGCGCACGGCCGTGGCGCAATGGGCGGCCCCGGGCCGCTCGTGCTGAAGCCGGGCGCCCGCAGGCAGCCGCGGGAGCCGACGGCTGACCTCGAGGCTCGGCGCCAAGCCCAACGCAGACGTGAGTCCTTCCTCTCCCCCGGGACGGGGGTCGCCGTGGCGCCTGGCACGGCGCGGGCTGTCGCGCACTGCATTTGCGACCAGCGCAGCAGCGCCAGCAGCGCCCGCACGCCGTGCACCGCGCCAGCTTTGGGCGGGGCTTCGGGCGGCGGCGGGCCGCGGGGCGAGGCGTCAGGAGACGCTGCGGTGACGGGACTCGCACCGCAACGCGGGGCGCGGGTGTGGGCGGGGCGCGACGCCGCACGGCCGGGCTTTGCGGCGGGCCGGGAACGGCAGGACCGCGATCCCCGCGCAGGGAGAGCGAGGCGTCCGTACCAGGAGCCGATTGCCGGCGGCGACGATCAGCTGCGTCCCGTCCGGCTTGAACGCGAGGTCGTAGATGCTGGGGAAGAGACAACGCGACGTTCACGGCTCGTCCCGCAGCCGGGACGTCCGGCCCCGCGCTGCCCGCTGCTGCCCGCCGCTGCCCGCCACCCCCGCGGCGCTCACCAGTGCTCGGCCCGGTCCCGCCACGTGAGCGCGGCCCGCATGCCGGGCCCGGACCGCGGATCGGTCGCTCCGCCGGCTCCCCGGGCAACGCGCAGGCGCCCGAAGGCCCGCAGGACCGCCGCGACGGCAGGGGGCGCCGCCGGGCTGGGCCGCGAGGGGCGTCACGTGACCGCGGCGTCCGGAAGCGCCCCTTCACGAGGCCGCCCCGCGCCGGAGCGGTTTCCATGGCGCCCGGCGGGGGGGTGACGTCAGGGCGGGGATGGAGCGAGCGCGGCGGCGACGCGCGTCTCCGGGATCGCGGCGTGTCGCGGCCGGGCCGCGCGAGGGTCCGGCGCCAGGGGCGGCCGCGGGTCGGACGGCGGGGC
>JAPSGF010000029.1:7730088-7750627 GCA_035772895.1 Perdix hodgsoniae | reverse complement strand
GGTCGGACGGCGGGGCGGCGGGGCGGGGCCGCGGCGGCGCCTGCGGGGCGGGACCGGCGGGAGGACGGCGGGTGGAAGACGGGGGGACGGGCGGGGGGCCCGGGAGCGCGGCGCTCCAAACCCGACCCCGAAATGGACGCCGACGGCTGGCGGCCTGCGGACGGCGAGAGCCTCACGGCGGTTAGAATGCGGCCAGGTATGGGCCGCGGGTACGGGAACGCGACTCGAACGGCTCATCCCGCACTACGCAGGGGAAGCGTTTGGCTCCGGGACGAGCGCCTTCTGTACCGGCTCGTCTCCGCAGCGCCTTCAGCTGCGCGGCGCGGCGCGGTGATGGCCACAGTGACCGGCGTGCGCTGCCTCCTGGTGCTGGCGCTACGTCCGTCCCTTTGCCTTCTGAAGAAGGCTTTGGTTGTAGCTTCTTCCGCTTCTTTCAGCGTGTGGGAACGGGGTGGAATTCTTAGCTTTTAAACTTGTTTTCCAGGCTGCGTTGGAGTCGTCGTTTCTCTTCAGAATGTTTTTCTCAGAGCTCAAACGCAGAAAAACAGATTTGTGTTATGCATTCCTATGTGGAATCCATGTAATTCGGCCACAAATTAAAGAGGAAACAGTCTGGGAGCCATGTGGGCAAACTATGTGGGGTTTTCTATTTTAATATTGAGGCATTTCTTTACAGAAGAATCTGCCCCACGGACACAAGTGGATAGGAGGAAAACGAGTCCGTATTTTTCGAGTAAATACAGTAAAGAAGGTAGGAAGCTCCTTAGGGACATAACTAGCATTTTGCAGGGGAGAGGAATAAGATGGCTCGGGATGAAGTGATGATGCAAGAAATGCATACATGGGTGCACATACAGGCAGCCTTGATTGTGGGGTTACAGTGAGAAGTACACGTGTCCCCTGCAGTCAAACAGTGCACAAGCGACCAATGCTGTGCCCACAAAGATGAGCCTGCTTCAAAAGTTCTTCATTTAAACTTTTTTTTTTCCCCTCTAAATATGCAATTCCATCCTCTAATACCCTGTGTATTTCCTCATGTTGCCTTTGCGTACAGCTCCCAGCCCGCCTAGGAGGAAGGCCTTCAGAAAATGGACTCCTCCACGCTCCCCTTTTAATTTGGTCCAAGAAACGCTTTTCCATGATCCGTGGAAACTTCTCATTGCAACCATATTTCTCAATAAGACTTCAGGTAAATGGAGTAATATGGTTTCATGTTGTGTAAATGTTGGGTGGTGATATAGGATTGAAACAGCTTGCCAATCTTTTTGTCATTAATGAAAGATTAAATATATATCTTTGTGGGTTTTTTTGTTTTTTTTTTTTAAATATCACACCACTAACTTGTTTCTTCTGCCTTGGCAAAAACCATGCGTGGTTAAAGTGGAGAGTTACCTGCACAGCTGATGGTGGTTTCTTTTACCAGGTAAAATGGCAATTCCTGTGCTCTGGGAGTTCCTCAGGAAGTACCCTTCCCCTGAAGTAGCCAGAACTGCAGACTGGAAAGAAATGTCGGAGCTGCTCAGACCTCTTGGCCTCTATGCACTCAGAGCAAAAACTATAATCAAGTTTTCAGGTAAGTTTTTATGGCTGTGTTTGTGGAATGATGTAAATCACGTTAGCAAGAAAACTACAGTTATTTTCCTAACTGTGCTCTGTGACATCTTTCCCTGGAGAGTCCTGCTGGTTTGTTTTCTGAAGCCTTGGGAGATGTTAGTTTTACACGTGCTGATCAGATTGTCTTAACTGGGTAACTTGTGGTGTTTGTAGAGGTTTATTTAAAATGCTGCCCCGTGCAGGTCTGGGGCAGCATCGTGTCTGCTCAGAATGGGCCTGCACAGTGAGGGCTGTGCGTGTGTTCCAGACGAGTACCTGAACAAGCACTGGAAGTACCCCATTGAGCTGCACGGAATCGGAAAGTACGGGAATGACTCCTACAGAATCTTCTGCGTCAACGAATGGAAAGAGGTGCGCAGTGCTGCTGTGAGTGGGGCCTGAGCGGGCTGTGCAGGCAGTGCGTGCCTGGCCTGGCCTCCCGCTGCTGTCACGTATGCACTCAGTTGGATTTAAAAAAAAAAAAAAAAGTTTTGTTTTTCTAATTTTATTTTCAATTAGTTGAATTCTCAGAATGCATTTTTTTGCAAGTCTGCCTTAAGTTAAGGCTGACTGATCCATCTGCCTTAGCTCACGGGTGGCAGGGGGCTGCTGCTCTGACCGTGGCACTGCGGGTTGGACAAGGGCAGGTTTGTGAGCTGGGAGGGGAAGCAGCTGGGGTGTGTGGGTGGGAGCTGTCAGGTGTGTTAAGATATTCAAGTGAACATTAATTACTTTTGTTGTGTTTTAGGTGCAGCCTCAGGACCACAAGTTGAACATCTACCACACTTGGCTCTGGGAAAACCATGAGAAGCTGAGTGTGGACTGAGTGCAGCCTCCATGTGTGTCAGCAGTGGGCTGCACAGCATCAGCGCTGTGCTGAGCATCGCGTTCTTAGTTTATATGTTGGTGTGACATCAGCTCAGATAATCACTGTGATAAAACGTTCAAATGCTTTAAAGGTTTTTAATAAACGCATCTAACTTTTTTTAGCATCTGTTCCTGTCACGCTCCCCTTCAACCGAACGCGTCCGGCTGCCGTTCCGCCACACGTGCCTCGCCGCCAGGGGGCGCGCTCCCGCTCGCAGAGAGCCTGGCGGAAGCCGCGTGCTGCCCGACCCTAAGCGTCCTGGCGGAAGTGGCGCCGGGCAGGTCCTGTCAGCTTCGTAGGGGACGCGCAGAGCGGGACGTGGGGGAAGCACCTATCCGTTCTCCCGAGCCGCCCTCCGGAACGCGTCGCACCTTGCTGCGGCTCAGGGCTCCGTGTGACCCCGCGAGGCACAGCCGCTCGCTCCCGGTGCTCGCCCCGTGCAGGCGGGGCGCGGCGCCGACCTGTCAGTACCGCCCCGCTCTCCCATAAGCCCCTGCGCGCGGCGGCCCCTCCCTCTCTCGGCGGGCCGTGCCGTGCCGGCGCCATCGCGCAGCAGGTGAGCGCCGCCATCCGCCGCCATCCGCCCCGGGGCCGCCCGCCCGGGGGCCTCCGCGCCGTGCGGGCAGCCGTGGCGCCGGGGCCGTTCCGCGGCCGTAGCCTGGCGGCGGCGGGGCCAACGAGACCGGGCTCGCGCGCAGGGGCCGTGCGTGCGTCGCTTCCAGCGGCGGTGAGCCGGGCGCGGCCCACGGGCGGTGCGGGGGGGGGCCGGGCCGGGGCCGCTCCGCCGTCGGGTCTGAGCTGGGTGCGCGCTCGGAACGTGCCGCCCTTAAAGGGGCTTCGGCCGCTGCGGGGCTGCGCTGCAGCCGGCGGGGCCCTGAAGTCGGTGGGCGGGGAACGGAGCGTCCGAGGGTGTGGGGAGCTGAGGGCGGGCCGCCTCCCAGGATCGCATCTGGGGAGCTCGTGGTGCTCCGCCAGCTTCGGACACGGGAGGGAGAGACACTGCAGGGACACCCATTCCCTCCCTGGCGCTGGCAGTGGCCGGGGGGCGGAAGATAGCCTGCTACAGCCCTTGTTGGCGGGGTGCTGCGTCGCTGCTGTGTCACGGCTTTTCTCATCCTGCTGTTTCCCTCAGCAGCCATGCCTGCCCTCCGGCCTCTCGTGAAGCCTAAGATCGTTAAGAAGAGGACCAAGAAGTTCATCCGCCATCAGTCTGATCGCTATGTCAAGATCAAGGTAAAACCTTACGGAAACTTCCTTACAGGAGCACTTGGGGAAGGTCGGGTCTTGTGATTGCCTGGAGGGCTGGCGCTGAGTTAGAGCATAAAGGGCAGGTATTGCAGCTGCGGGCTGGGCAGTGGCAGCGCGGGTGTGAGACCTGTGGAACATGGTGCAGCAGTGCAGAACAGTGAATCTTTGTAGGTTGGTTTTGGCCAACCTTGGTGCAGGCATCCTCACACTGATGTATTTTCTAACTGAACACCAAATGTTCCCACGTTTCTTCAGCGCAACTGGCGGAAACCAAGAGGTATCGATAACAGAGTTCGCAGGAGATTCAAGGGCCAGATCCTGATGCCCAACATTGGTTATGGGAGCAACAAGAAGACAAAGCATATGCTGCCCACGGGATTCAGGAAGTTTCTGGTCCACAATGTCAAAGAGCTGGAGGTGCTCATGATGAGCAACAAGTAAGTCCCCGGGTTCGTTCCCCATCCTTGCCCTGAGCTTTTGCTGCAGTTCTGCAGTCAGTGCTGCAGCTGTGTGCTGCTGTGCTGCCCATCGCATAACAGCACTGAGGCAGGAGGATGCGGGTAGGAGACCTGGGAGGTGTGCAGCTTTGGGGAACACAGGCACTGTCTCGCTTTACTCAGCGTTGCGGTGCTGGAAGGTGAATAGAGAGCCTGGGGCTGTCAAACCTGTCTGTGGTTTGTTGTTAAACTCCTGTGCTCTGCTGTCGGCAGGATGGCTCTCATTGCTTTGCCTGCACTGCTGCCACATGTCAGGTCGAGGCAGGCTTAACACATGGTCTGTTCCCTGCAGGTCGTACTGTGCAGAGATTGCTCACAACGTGTCTTCCAAGAACCGGAAGGTCATTGTGGAGAGAGCGGCTCAGCTCGCCATCAAGATCACCAATCCAAACGCCAGGCTGCGCAGTGAGGAAAATGAATAAGCTGGCCTCCACATCTGGGATGTATTTAATAAAGTGTAAAAACAAACTGATCAGAATTGGCCCGTTGCCTGTTTCTGAGGGCTTGGCACACAGTGCTGTGACTCTGCTTGCACCTGTGGTTTGTGCTGACAGTGGGCTTGCAGCAGTGCACTTTGTGCATCTCTTGCTGTTATCTGGAGATTTGCTTCCTTCCAGGTATTTGTGCTTCAGGGGGCCTGGAGCCCTACTGGGGTACTGGATACCCTACTTATGAACATGCTGCAAGGGAGGGAACTGACATCTTAGTGGAGGCTAAGAAAAGGTCGTGCAAGCAGATATTTCCTTGTTCTGTAGGCTCCTAGTAGTGTTAGCAATGTGATGTTGCTGTGATAAGTAATGAATTCAGGAATGAACATGGCTTCATAGGTACATTTTTTTATTTTAAGTTACCACTCAAACAGGGTGGATATTCTTTAACACTGCACTATAAATATTCTTCACATCAACCGCTGTCAAAAATGAGAAATGAAAACTTATTACAACTCCATGGCTATAAGAAATGTGCCGTCGTGCCCTTGTTCTCTAATTTGCTGTTATATTTTCTCTTAAGGCTTTTCTTCCCCTCTGCAAAGCAGTATTAGAACCAAACATCTGCTTTAGAGTTTTCAAATGACAGAAGGTACTGTGGACTGTATGTTTCAGCAACTGCAACTCTAGTTACTGAGATTCACCTGTGATACTGGAGCACTCAATATGAGCTTCCCTCCTAATCTGTGTTGCTGCTGTGTAATTTAATGACAAGAATTTGGGGGCAGATGGGCGCTGTGTTGGTCACTCAGTACAAACACTGATCTGCTCCAAGGGGCAAAGAGGCCACTGCTTAATGCAGAGAAAAGCTTAGTAAATGATTTGTATTGTACTACAATCTTGCAGTCTCTTTTGGAAGGCAGCCCATTGAGGTATTCTGCAGTAAAAAGTAGGAAAAAAATGTATTGCTGAAATGCTGTGGAAATACCCAACTATCACACATTGTATGAATCTAGCCCTGTACAGACAGGCTGGGATGTCTTGGTAAGAACAATCCAGCTGCAGCTTGTGCAGCTTTGCTCATGCAAGTCTCCTTCCTCTTCTTGACAAAGGTCCTATGCTTTTGGTGTACATCACTACTTAAAAGACACACAGATTTTAGCCATATTATTTAGTGAAACAATGCATTCCTCAGGCAATTTGGAGTAAAAAGTGCATGTGCAGTGGTTAAAAAAAGAAAACAAAAAACTTTTAAGCTATTTCTCTTTGCACTTCAGTAGGGAAATACTCCAGGAGGTGGTTTCCATTTTCCCTGGCATCATGCTAAATTGCTTGACATACCCTGTAAAAAGCTTGCTGAAACTTAGCATACACACCTACTCTCCTCCCTGCACGGGGGCAATACTTTCCTTGATATCATGTACCACATTAAAATGCAGTGAGATGCCTGGTGCCCACAGGTGCAGCCAGAAGCAGCTACTTCTGCTGGCACTCGCTGACTGCCAAGCAGCTGCTGCACCAGAGAGCAGCTTGATGACATCCTCACTCTGCCTACCTGTGACACATCCCTTGGTTCATGCATGGTGAGGCAGGCAATGGAGTGCAGGGCAGAGCCTTAGCTCATGTCCATTGATTCTGTA
The DNA here is from genome assembly GCA_035772895.1 of Perdix hodgsoniae. Taxonomy (NCBI): domain Eukaryota; kingdom Metazoa; phylum Chordata; class Aves; order Galliformes; family Phasianidae; genus Perdix; species Perdix hodgsoniae. The sequence continues at coordinate 7,744,353 of JAPSGF010000029.1, read as the reverse complement.
GTGGGCAGAGAAGCAGTGTCTTTCTGAATACTTTCAAAAAGTGATGCCATTTCAGGACTGGATCTGATTTGAGAAGAAAATTCAGCCATCACTGGACTTTTCTCTACTTCAGGGATGGTCAGGAGAGCAGCTACTGCTCTCATTGCCGACCGCTTCAATTCATCCTGCTTTTCAAACTCCTGTTTCACTGAACCAGCTTTTACCTAAAAATCCAAAGCAGAATCTTCAGTTGGGATTAAGAAAAGATGATGCTGGAACAACACTGACCACATCAGCAGAGCAAGCAGATCATTTTCTAACCACAGGAACTTGGGGAGCAGGTTGCTCAGAAGTAGTAAGAGGGCAAAGGCACAGGTGGCAGAACGTGCCCCCAGCACGTCCCACTCTGGTCTCACCTTTGTGGAGCAGGTTGCCCGGAGCGGTTCGATCAGTCGCTCGAGCCTCTGCAGAACTGCATTAGGACAGAGCGTGGACAGCCGAGCCAGCATTATGAAAGTCAGCATCTAGACAAAGGAGGAAAGATAAAATGTGCTGCTTCGCTACACCCTCCAGCCCCCAGCCCCCAGCCCCCTGGCTCTAGCACGGATCCTGTCTGCAGAAGGCTGTGCTCTTGTCATGGCATCTGTACCACTGTGATTTCCTCTGCACTTCTGTAAGGGGTTTTATTAAGAGTCATAATTAGAAATGCACCTGCTAGCAGCCAACGCACAACAGGTGCCCACCTGGACTCAGGTCCCAGGCATCCTGCTCCCAGGTGTCCGTGGGGTGCTCAGCTTTGGAGAGAAAGGCTGTGCTCACCCCAGCAATTGTGCCACTGCTGTACCCCTTCTAAGTGGAGGTAGATTAAACAGAATGAAAAGGAGATAGTGCTCCTATCAAGCTATGAGTTGTGCCCTGGCTCCCTCAGAGCTGAATAACATCAGTTACTCCTCTGTCTTACAGCAGTTTTGGTGAAGCACCTACCCACCTGAATATCATAGTGATCCTTCAGTCCATCCTCCACATGGTTCAGGTACTCATAGATATCCAGCCGGTCCAGACAGCTTTCCAGCAGCGTGTACATGCATTCAAAAGCAGCTTTCCTCACATCAAGGCCATCATCCACTGTGTGTTTGAATGGCCCCATTTCTACCTTAAACAAGAAAAAAAATAGAGCTGTAACCTACCAGCAGACAGTGTGACAGCTTCACACACACAGAGCTGCTGCCGTACTGCACTCAGGACAAACTGATGACATACCTCTCGGATGAGTTCTCTTCTGACCTTTGTTTCATTGTATAAGCTGGGGAGAACTGCATTTAGCAAGTCCCGGATTAAAGAGGGTTTGTTATGAGCAGCAGAGTTAAACATGGCTAAAGCCACACGTCGAACATTCAGGTCTGAATCCTGAAGGGTTTTTAAGAAGTTACCTGTGGGTTGAGAACACATCAGGCAGTGTTTCACAAGTCCACCAAGAAGCAACTCTAACTGACACAAGAACACTACGGTGTATTTTTGATGTAGCTTGGATTATAGCTATGGTGACATAACTTTAGGGGCTTGGCCTAACAGACACCGGAGATACTTTCATTCAGAATACAGTAAATAGAAGAATTGTGACTTTTTTGCATATGGGCATGAAGATAAACAGCAAGATTCTAGCTACCACACACCTTCCCTTAAAGTCACATCAGAAGGTTCAGTATTCAAGGATGGCGTTCTTTTTTCTTGCTTAGATCTACTTTGCTCCAGTAAGACTTTTCAGAAATAGAAAGCCTACTTCCATACAACAGACCTGAGACAGAGGCTCCCTACAAGGTATAAGGCCTTAATTTAGGTTGTGTTTCACAAGATCTTGTCTGCATAATGCTTGAATGGTACGTTTGAAAGCAGAGGGAGTTAATGCTTCCTAAAAATCTCTGCCACCAACAGAATATGCCCAAGAGCAGAGTATCACACAATTTAGCACGGGCCCACATGGCTCCTCCTGAGTGCCAAAAGCAGAGAAACACTGCAGAAAAGTAACTGCATTAGGTGAGGCTCATGCAGGTGTGAAAAATCCGAGCTGGTAATGAAAGCCAAAACCTGTTCCTGGCTCACCCTGTGACTTTTACTAGCTTACCTATGCAGCCTTTTAGGAGAGCATCAATAGGTTGAGGATGGTCTGCAATTGTGAATTTGACTGCAGTCACCACCGTACTGCGGGCATGCGGAGAGCCTGTGACAAAGATGGAAAGAAGAAAACAGTGACAGATCAAGAGACAAAATCATCATTTTAACTTTGCAGCATATATTCTGCCCTCAGTTTCAGCAGACATACTTTGAAAAGTGGGCTGAGGATTTGTCTGAACCACCTCTCCCAGCACAATGTCTTTGTTCAGTCCCTGCTGTGAGCCTCCGTCCACAGCCCACGCAATGCAGTACTCCTCTGAACCCCTCGCAAAGGTCCCTCGTCTCCTTTTCACCTCTCTGGACTGCCCTTCTCCCTGTGGCACCCACTAGTGGTTTACAAGAGGACCTTCCAGCAAAACAAAGCACCACTCCATCTCAGCACTGCTCTTCATACCATTACCTGATGACAGCTGTTTTTTCAGCCGAGGCAGCAGCTCAGAGGGATTCACCAGAGTCAGCTTCCCCAAGCACTCGGCCACCACGTTGCGCGTGCCTTCCTCTGAGCACTCACAGTGCTTAAAAAGCAGAGCCCAAATATCCTCCACGTAAGGCTTGAGGCTGTCGGCTGGGGAAGAGCTAATGACTTCTTTTAAAGAGTGCAGCAGGAGGTATTGTCTCTTGGGCTGGCTTTCAATCTCTTTCAGCATGAAGGGAAGATACTCCTTAAGATTCCCAACACTGATGTTCCCCAGTGCATAGGAAGCAGCAGATTTTACCTCTTCGCTGGGGGAAGCGAACGCTTCCAGGATGACAGTTTTGAGCTCCCTCTGAGCACTCGTAAGGTTCGTGGTGCGCCCCATCTCTGCCAGCGAAAGGAAGGCTAGCACCTTTACAGCAGCGCCGCATTTGGGGCTTTTTACATCCTGGATAAACTGGTTCACTGTCCCAGGGGCTTCTTTGGGGCAGGCCGAGGACAGAGCTGCCACGCACTTTGCAGCAGAATAATACGCCTGTTTGTGTAACGCTGCCGACGCCCCCGGTGGACCCGAGGAGTACATGGGTGCAGTCAGCTGCTTCAACAGCTCTGAGTAGCCCACGGCGGCTGCCTTCGTCAGAACCAGAGCCTGGAAGAAGTCAATGATAGCATTCAGAGCCCCTCCTTGAAGCAAAGGTGAGTGGACAAGCTGAAAGATTTCAGCAAGAACCGAACCAGTGATCTTAGAGATGCAGGATGGATAAACCTTAGCTAAAGTAGTAAGGAATGCGATCGCCACCTGAGAAACGTGCATGTCATTCTCACTGATTAAAGCAGGGAGCTCTGTAAGAACAGACTCTATCATGGCAGGCTTAAGGCTGTCACTGTAGTTCTTCACCAGAATATCCAGAGCGGCCAGAGTGCTGAGTTTCAAGGCACGTTGATTCTTTCTCAGGAAGGAAGCTAGAATGGGGAAACCTTCCCCTAGGATAGGTCTTAAGTCTATTTTAAGTGGAGAACTGGCAATGACTGTTAATGCTTTAACTGCGGTCAGTCGGGTGATTTCATTTTTGAGCCTCTCCAGAAATATCTTCAATGTTGGCTGCAGATCAGTGCTCAGATGGTCTCCCAGACTGTAAATGATTTGTCCCATACACGAGATAGCACGCTCTTTTACCTCCTGGTCAATGTCAGCTGCCTGCAATCGTTTCAGAGTACCGGGAAAAAGGTCCTTCACGTACGGCTTGGCATCAAAAGCACAGGGTTTGTCCAAAGGCCTGATAACCTTCACAATCTGCTGAGCAACCAGCAGAGCTTCTGAAGTGATCTTATAGAAGGGGTCTCCTATACAGGCCACAACTGGAGGTAACAGGCTTTTGATATGAGGATGAAATGCCTCTGGCTGGTGGTTGCAAAGAAGGACATGAAGGAAAGACAGTGCATCGATTCTCATGTTGGAGGAGTTGGATTTATCAGCCAAGGAGAAAACAATGCCTGTGCAGAAGAGACAAGAATGAATGCTGTCCTATTTCAACTGGTGGTTTCTATTGGGGAAAATGCCACCAAAGCCACCCTCAGAAAACGGGCACAGTCTGAATATTTTCTTTCCTCTCCCTACTCAAACTATATTTACTATTCCAAAGGACTATTATCTTTGCAGTCTTTCTGCTTTCAAGGAAGCAGCAATTCAAACGCCTTTACTCTTTGCAGCAGTCATGGACAGCTGGCTAAAAAGCTTTTAAAAATTTAGTAAGAAAAGTCATCCTGGGCTGAAATAAGGAGGGACTATTATCAAAATACAAATAAGACAGACAGTGTTAAGACTGGGAATATCCATTATCCAATATCCAGCAGACACCCCACACAGCTGTAATGTCCCTTTCTGAGTTTTTCCTTTATTCTTCTGTGGGAAGTCTTATGACTTCTTTTATGACTTCTGTTAGTATTGCCAGCAACATAACTGTGGATCATTAGCAGACTGACTTCCTTCCTAAATGTCACATACTTCCAAGTCCATTTTCTGACTTAATCAGAAACACAACACTGCTTGTTATCCGTAAAGTTGTGCTTGGCTTTCTGATTACAGGCTTTCTGCAACGCACTGATTCCTACGAAAGAAGGACAGGAAGAAGCACAGGAGACTTTTTATACGTCTACTACACAGTCACTCCAAAAGCCAAAGCAGACCCCCAGTACTACAAGCCTTTCAGCAGTCTGGGATACTTCATGAACTTACAGACAAGGAAAGCTCTGTGAAAAATGTGAGGGAACACATAAAATTATCGGTCAATATGAATATATTTGTTAATACCACTGAATTTTGTAAAGAAAAAGTCACTTGTTACTGACCTCAGCAGGCTAGCAAGTAATTCTAGCTAATTTCAAAGGAAGCTGGAACACGCCCTCTTAAAGACACCTCCTCCAGGGACTGTGGAAACGAAGCTGGTATTCTTATCCTGGCTGTCAGTGGTAGACAGAACTAAGGACTGATCTGGGAACTGCTTAATGTATCAACATAGAAAAGAATTTGACGTGCATGCCTTGAAGCTGAACAAAGACAATACACAGGAATAAAACTTGAACACAGGTCAGGAGTACACATGTTGTGATATCAACTAACAGAGACAACCCACAGATCGTGGACAAGCTTTACCAGGCACTAGTGCAGGGATGTGCTCTGCCAGGCAACCGGGAAGAACATTGGCCAGCTCTGTCAGGAGGCTGAAACAACCTTGTCTGGACTTGATGCTCTTGTCTTTGAGCTGCTTGTGCAAGGCCTTGACAATGTTGGGAACCTGCAATGTGGAAGAACAAACCAGAAAGAAACACATCTGTCATCCCAGCTTCCAGAGCACAGAGCTATGTTAACAAAGCAGCTTGCTCAACTGAGCCAGAAGCACTAATACCACAGCAAGAAAACTGCCAGGATTCAGCAGTCAACAGTGGAATTGTTCATTAGAAAACAAGACAAGGGAAAGATTACAAGACAGTGCACATGAAGAACAAATACACAAACTGATGAGCTGGAAGGGACTTAATTCTTCCATATTCCACAAACAGAATCCCTAGCAAACCTTTCTGGTGTTGGTGTTATCCCCTCACACAGAAGCTTTAAGAAATACAACAAAATCATCATTTTAGCCAAAGGCTAGTGTGTCTTGTACAGTCTAAAAACTGTACAGAGGCTGACCCAGGGGAACAACTGCATACAACTGAGTGCTCTTGCATTGCCTCAACTCTCACTCCCAGGAATGGTGAAAAGAATGACTGAAAAAAAAAGAGGGAATTGTTAAACCTTGGGATCTAGTACTTCTAGTGGTCTGCCTAAGGGTTCCTTCAGCTAGCTTTGTTCCCAAGCTTGACAATTAGGCACATTCATCAGTGGTACACTATCTACTTCTCTTTATTGCTTTCTGCTGTCATCCAGCCCACCATCTCCTCACACACCTGGTTCTGAAGCATCATCAGGGAAACATCATCTTTGCCAGAGTCATCTGAAGCATGCAGCCAGCTCTGGATAGGCAGTGTTTGCTTCAGCAAGGAGATATAAGCACTGAAGATGTCAGCTTTGACATTCTCCTCTCTCTCTTTAAATCTGCTAATCAAAACTGGAGAAAGGGTTTTGTAGAAGTCCTGAAGGAGATCATGCCTGCTGTTGACAATGGCCTCCAGGCACTTTGCTGCAGCCCTGCGGACTTTCCAACTGATGTCATCATCATCACTGTACTCATCATCACTTTCTGGAAGGAGGACATGGAAAAACAAGGTGCATTGTCAGGAGCAAATCAGAAGTAGACCATCACCTGATGCCTCAGTGTCTAACCCTCTGGCTGACTAAACAAACAGGTGCCAGTAACTCACACGTAAGAAACTGTCCAGAACAGCCCGTCCCTACAGATGTCACCAGAGACAGCAGTGTGACCCAGGGCTGATGTGAGTTCAGATTCTTCTGTTTCAAGTGAGAGCTGGCAGAACAAACCTTAATATTACTCCACTTACTGGGGAAGCCACGTCAGCTCAGACATCAAGGCTTTTGTTTTGAAGAAAGAATGAGGTTCGCTGATTTTAAAGGCTGAAATATGTAAATATTTGTCTTAGCAATCCCTGAATGGCACAAAATAGCAAACAATTTACAATGCTACAGGCAGAACAACTAACACACTCTCCAGGAAGCCTGCCAGGATCTTACCCTGATCAGCATGGAAGTAAACAAACATGCCCTCCTTTCACGGAACCTGTTCTAACTTTGCTCTTAGCTGCCACACACTTCATGCAGCTATATTTGGAGACATTACAAGATGCTTTCTATAGGTGAAAGTATTTAAACATATACCTGCTATCTGACCAAGATAAACTGATTCAGAAAGTAAACAGAAGAGACAGTATCAGATTGCTTTCACTGGTGACTGAGCTGTTTCTAATGGTGGTACTTTCAAGGGTCCAGGTCTGTAGCTTTGCTTCTTTCTGCTACAAAGCAGTAAAAAATAGCTACCTTATAATAATAATAATGGTGTGGCTACAGTATCTGCAGACTGAGTTAGGTTGAACTGAAATCTTTATGTTGAAATGGCAGCCTTTCATTCAAACAGCAGTTCACCGAATCACAGAATTGTAGGGGCTGGAAGGGACCTCTAGAGATCATCTAATCCAAAAACAATACTGCACAGCACCCCAGCAGATGCAGTAAGAAACCCATAGGGTAACAGTTAACTGCAATTTTTAGATCTCCTCATAATATCTTTCTTTTCAAGAAACAGCATTTTGTTAGGATCCAAGTAAGGAGACATCTAACTCACATATGTGTGAATCTATGTCAACAGAGAGCTAAATGATCAGGAGAAACAGGAATCTGGGTTACAGCTGATTCAAATGCCTGGTGCCACCAGTGGAAGCTCAGACTTCAGAAGGCTCAAAAATGACACCTCCCCTCGACTAACAACCCACGCACATCAGATCAACTGCTTGGAGCCAGAGTCTGAGGTCTGCCTGGCAGGCTGCAAGCAGCAGTGGCACTTCTGAGAGCACAAGGAAGTGCTTCCAACAGTCAAGATGTCAGAGCTGCTGCTCCTCAGGATTTCCAAGCACGAAGCATGGCTGCTCACCGTACATGCTCTAAGAGATTACTACTAAGTCAGCAGGGACAAGAAAGGCAATGCTTCCTCCACCTAGCTCTCTGACAGCTCAGAGCACTAGATTCAGTGTTCTTCCTGTTGCCTAAGGCAGGCAGAGATCTGAGGCACCTGTCATTACCATTGGTAAATTAAAACAACCAGTTCAAGAGCACTGACTGTCTTGAGACAGATCTGAAAAGTAACATCCCAGAGAGTGAGAGAGCAGGAAGGGGAGAAATGTAAACCCATGTTCTGCTAAACACAGTCATCCTCACAAGCAGGCACCTTGTTCTTCATCCTCCCCGTTTTCAGTTTCCATCCTTTCTTCCTCTTCTTCCTCCTCATTGTCATAGTTGTAGTTCGGGTCAAAGGTGATGTACTTCAAACATAGACTCATCACGTTTGGGATGTGAGGGTCAATTTCTTTTGGGCACCTATCATGAGAAATAAAAATTCTTAGACTTAGAGTTATTAAAATGAGTAATAAGCAATTTTAAATATTCAACTAATACATTTCATCTAAAAAGGGTCCCAAAATGCTTCCCAGACTTTAAGCATTTTGTTAATATGAGTTAAATCCTTCTCTTACCATGCATGAAGCAATACCACATTCTCCTGGGGAGGATGCACTAGTTTCTATAAGGAAAAAAAAAATACTCCAGAAAAAAACTAGCTGTGAACACCTGGTTCCGTCTGCTCCCCATGGGAGAAAATCTCAGCAACTCTGCAGGGCTGCTTCTCCAAGACAAGCCCCGAACTTCTGACCAAATGTCAGGAAAGCAGCAGCTCATCACCTCCTCTATATGACCCCCCTTCTTGCCTTCCACTCCCTCCCTGCACCAGGAACCCTCTTCTCAAAGTATCCTCCAAAGACAAGAAAAACTCCTAGTTCTGCAAAACCAATACAGAAAATACACTTTTATACATTAAGGAAATATAGCTCATGAACCACACCCAACTCTGCACGTGAAGAAGACATGTTATTTGTGAACTATCTTCCCCAACAGGAATGCATGTAGGAAGATACTCATCCCAGGACACTGCAAGTAAACATATTTACATCAGAAGGACATCAATGCAAAGGATGGTACAATTGTTCAAGGGCACACACCTTCTCACAAAAGACTCAAATGCCTGAAAGCAGTACTCTCTCAACTCATCATCATCCACATTACAGTACCGAACAATCAGAGGAATTATCTTCTCCAGATGTTCTCCTGGGAAAGACAGAGTAAGCAGTGGTAAACAACGTCAGCCACCTGCTACCTCCTTCATGTGCCTGACACAGTGTTCCCCACTTGGACCCCTTAGGCAAGGAGCCAGCAGCCCACCAACAAGCAGCCCTGCAGGGATTTTCAGTGGATGACCCTGGCCCTTCAGTCATAGAAAGATCTACACCCAGAAGTCTTCCAGGGCTGAATGTCAATTCTGGCAAATCTTTCAGACTTGCTATCCCACATTTCTCCTCTTATTTAAAATGAGGTGAATCCACTGCCGTCATTCACAGCAGCATTAATTCAGATCAGGGTAGTGATGAAGACCTTGAGATGAAATGCACTATAGAAGAAGGCAGCCAGAGTCCGTTTGGTGTCTCTTCCCAAGTGTAGATCAATGCCAAATCAGGACCACAGAGAGAACCCCAAAACACAACCCACTAAGGCATCAGGAACAGACCAAATGCATTTCTTTTACCACTGAAAGAGAGCTGCTTTAAAATGCATGCCTGTTTCCAGTATCGTTTCAAACCACTTGTCCTACCTATGCGGTGTCCAGCCTGCCTACTGATGCCAGCAATACACTGAATGTATGTCCTGGTAGTTGAAGTAGACTCGTTCTTCTTCAGCTCAGCAATAAGATGCTCTGCAAGCTCTGAGAAGATGTTCCCACTGCAGGTCAGGACGAGATGACCCAAAGCAATGATGGCTCTCTTACGTACTGCCAACCTGGGGCTTGTTAGCTGAGGAAGGAGACAGTTCAGGATGGAAGAATGGAAAGAGTAGAGCGTTCCCCCCAGCCTGCAACCAACAGAAAAGGATAGAATTTGAAAGTCAGCATGTCAGAGGAAAAGCTCCTATGCCAGCAAAAAACATACAAACTCTTCAGCTATGAAAGGGAAGGGAGAGCAAAAGGGTGGGTTTGGCATCCTGGGTTTGAACACTGGCTTGTACTGTACAACACAGGGAAAGGTTTTTTGTCTTCATCGTGGAGTAGTTTGATTTTGATTGAGTCCTTCTAGATGACCTGGGGTTTCGTCAGTAATTTCCTGCATGCAGCTGACATATGACACTGTCACTCTGACTTATGTAACGAGAGAAAGAGAAAGAGGCAGCCAGGAAAAAAAATGCATGTGCAATCAGATCAGAGGGCTAAAATAAACTTCCCTGCTTTGCCCTCCCTTGCCTTACTTTTTTTTTTTTTTAAACAGAGTCTCTGTGGGATCCATCACTACTGTTACCACTATTGCCCAACACAGAGAGGCTCAGCATGCAGCCCCTCATTCCTGCTGGGCAATCTGCTCTGCTGAGATATTCCCCAGTGGCAGCCAAACCAAATCCTTCAGTTTTAAGCCCAAAGAGTAAGATTAGGGAAATACAGAAATCAAAAGCAAACACACACAGTGCAGCTCCTTGCTGTACCCAGCTGCCAAAGAAAATCTTTTGGTACCTGCTCAACATATCTGACAGGATGTCTAGAGCCTCCAGCTGCACAGATACATCCTCCTGCTTTCCAATAGCTCCTGTCAGCTGGGCTGTGATCTTCTTGCATACATTTGCTGTCATGGTGGAACCTGCAAGAGAGAGATTTTTCCCGTCAGTTAAAAAGAGGCCTCAATCCTACACTGAAAATAACAATTCACCACAGGAAGAGAAGACAAGAGCAGCAGTCAGCCAGCTTTTGTTGGAGGTGAAGGGCAGACACTGCCAGCAGCAAAGAGCCCCCAGCTGCAGTACAGCTTGCTAATGCTCCTGAAGAAGCTCTTAATCTTGGAGAGTCTTCTATCCAAATGGTGGCACAGAGTGGGCAGCCCCTGCCACAGAACTCATGGAGCAGAGCTGGGGGGGTGTTTTCTGACAGTCACTTTTTCCCATTTTCAACTTGAAAATATTCAGATTCAACAACCACTGTTTTCTGTATAGGGAGAGCAATCATAGCAGAAACAGCCCCTCAGCTCTGTGATGAAATTTAGTAATTTGAAAACTAATCCTCAGTCTTCTCCCAGCCTCTAAGACAGGCGGGCAGCACTGCTGTGGCAACCTGCCATAAAGGAGCAGCAGATACATGGAATGGCTGCAGAGGAAACTTACATCTCCATGAATGCCAGGTATGCCCTGGGCAGCTGGATCTCAGATGCAGTTTCAGATGTGAGTATCCTCACAGTGACCAGCTCAAGAGATTTCATGTCATCTCATCTCTACCCATAGCAGTATTTCAGCTTGAACTATCTTTCCTTCTTCCTTCATTTCTTGTCCTCCAGCTAGTGAATAAGGAATTTATAATGTTCAGGCTCTGTCCCACCCATTTTTCTGCTTCCCAAAGACCACAATTCCCTTTTGCCTCAATCTATCAGACAGGGACAAATGTTCTACCTGTAGAAGCTGGCGGCAACTCAGAGATGACTGTTTTCAGTCCAATGCTGGAGATGTCCCGCAGCTGTTCCTTGTCCGATAACATGTTTGTGCACAGCGTGTCCACAATGGTTTCCACCTGATACTCCTTCACTTTGCCAACCAGTGGGCCCAGACTGCAGAAGGAGAACCAAATGAGAATGAACATGAAGAGGACTGCTTTCCCAAGTCAGGTTTTGCAACAAAATCAGCCATAAGAAACTGTCTTCCTAGAACAAATGCCAAATGGTTTTTACACAGTATTAACTATCTATTGCCCTCTGCCACATGTGTGAAAGCCTCCTCCTTAGCCAAGGCTCAGAACTGCCATGGGAAGTCATCTGCTCCTTCACTCTGCACTTTTTATTGTTATTACTATTATTACACCTTTTAACAACCTATGTTTCCTGCTTGTGAATTTGTACTTAAAATTGTGCATAAGGTGTTTGACAGCATTTGTTTGCATTTATAGCTAATTAGTTAAAAAATGTAAAGCAGTAACCATATGTCAGCAAAAAGGGCTGTACCCGTCATCAGCTTAATACCATCTGTAACAATGACAAGGCCACTGGGAAAGTCAGCACTGGATTTCAAACCTTTCTAAAGAAGAGGAACTTTATGTCCCAAATCTTTAAACTGAGTTTCTCTCTAAAGAAATGAAATCTCAGGCATTCTGCCTCACAATGTGGTAAGAACTCAACTACTTCTGAAGTCACCTACTGCTTGAACAAAGGCATCACCCTGCCTGGATCCCAACAAAAAAAGAGACTTGTGTGTGCAGCAGGTGAGGGAAAGCCCCCAGGAGGGGAGGCTGGAGCGGGGTGCCAACGCAGCAGGAGCAGGCTCCATTCCAACACTCAGGGGACTCTGTGACAGCCTTGTAATTGCCAGCGAATACAGGAATTTCTGACACAGCTCTTACCATTTGACAGCGAGGTTCTGTACTTCCCCATTTTTGTCCTCCAGCAATTTCAAAAGCATTTTCACGACTTTTTTCTCACTATCTTCATCTAGCTTTATAGAATCTTTTTGCAGTTCCATCATCAGGTCATTGGTGGCCATAAATCTGAAAGAAATGTAGCAGAAGTGGAGTGGCTGATACACAGACACAAATGCATCTCCTCCTCTTGACAATAAGTCTGCAAAAACAGATTTTCAAAGGCTAACCTACCATCCTTCACACACTAATGGAAAAGACAGTACATAGAACTGATACCTTCTGACAAGAAGAAAACTCAGAGCGAGGCAGCTGGTGAAAAGGCTTTGGCTAAAAGTCTCTGAAAATAAGCAGCAGACATTCTCTTCTAAAAATATTTGACGAGGATGGGGTAAGCCACAACTGAAACGGGCACCGTGGGATGCGACCCACTGTGCATTTTCTCAGTGCCTAAATGAACACAAGTTCAGTACGCTGGAAAAAACACGAGTGGCTTTTCACCAACTGTCAGACCTAGGAAACCAAGCACGGGGACTGAGAATGCGCCTGGCTGTGTTCCTTCTGACATCTGCAGCACTGACTGCACAGTCCCACACACAGAGAAGGCCCTCCTCAAAAATGGAAAATAAAATCACGGCTCCATACTGGACATTTAAACTTCTTCTGTACCTTAAAAAAAGTCCCTCTATACCTTATAAAAAGATCCTCCCTACCTTGACAATTCCCCCGGCTATACTTGGAGCTGCACTGCTCAGCCCAGCCTTGCCCTCCTCACACCCTCCTGCTCCCTGGGGTACAGGTCCTGGCAGCTGTGTTGGCCGCACGCCCACCCTCTCCTCACTCAAACCCCTCGCAGCGCTTTTTTTCTGTTCTAGGGAACAGGTAGCAATATTTACTGCTGTTCTGAAGCACTGCCAGCCCCGAGCGTTCCATGTCCTCCTTCTGATGCTCTGGTGTCACTTTATTAAGGAACGCTCCTCTGCTCTTCATTCCATCTCCACCACCCAACCAAGTTTATTTGCATCTCATTAACAACATGGGACAGCACTTGGCACAAATGATATTTCTGATCACGCTTTTCTCTCCCATGAGCAAAACCACACAAGTACTTCTCACTCCAGCTTAGGAGAAAAACAACGTGATCTCTGACTGCCGGCCAATGTAATTTCCCACAGGGACGACGTCAAAATGCACAGTGAGAAGTTCTGTAACTATCTGCGCTCCTGGGAGCAGGAAACCTACAGCAGCCCGCGGCCCTGGGCAACGGACGCACGGTTATCACAGCTGAGCACCGGGACGGGTGTCCAAAACGAGCCGAGGAGGGGCTCCCCTCTCTCGTTTATCGCCGACACCTCCATTTTGAGCGCGGCTCTGACTTAAGGCATTCAGCCTCAAGGAACGAACGCTGCCCGGGGCGCGGGGCCGCATCCCACGTGCAAGCCTTCCCCGGGGCAGCAGCCCGGTACGCGCGGCATCGCGCAGCCGCCCAGAGCCCCCCAAAAGCCCAGGACCGCAGCGCGCCGGGTCCGAAGGAGCCTCCGGGCTGCACCCGCGCTGCGCAGCGCGAGCGTGACCAAGTATGGGCACCGGCCGGAGCTCCGCGAGGCGGGTAACGGGCACGGCGGAACCCGCCGGGCGGCGGCGGGCGGCGCGGGACACCCGTCACGGGCGCCGGCCGTAGCGGGCCGGACGCGTCCCGCAGCGCAGCCCGGGCGGCGAGCCGCCGGCCCCGCGTCTGCAGGGGTCCCTTTTCTTCCCTACTGACGTCAACGAGGAGCAAAAGCGGCCCTTCTCGCCCTGCCCGGGAGGCGCCCCCGGTCCCGCAGCCCAGCGGCTCGGCTGCCAGCCCCCTCCAAACGGCCGCAGCCCGGCGGCGAGGCGCTCCGGCCCGCACCTGAAGTCCTTGTCGGTGGAGGTCATCTTCTCCAGCAGGCTGGAGATGTGGTACGACGCGCCGGCCATGGCGGCGAGGCGGCGCGGCGCCGGGCGCCCGCGGGAAGATGGCGGAGGGCGGGGGGCCGCGCGCTCCCCGCGGGGCCGCCCCCG
>JAPSGF010000029.1:7703997-7729688 GCA_035772895.1 Perdix hodgsoniae | reverse complement strand
CCATGGTAAGCACGGGGAGGGCGGCGGGTCGGGCCCGGCTCCGCGGGAGGGCGGTGCGTCGGGGTAGGGCGGGCGGCGGCAGAAGGCGGCGGCGCCGGGACCGGGAGAGGCGCTCCGCTCCGGGCCGGCCGTGGGCCCCCAGCCGGGCGCCGGCTCCAGGCCCGTGCGCGGTGCGATGCCTCCTAACCGCCCCCCTCTCTCTCCGCAGGTCTCCGTCATTAACACCGTGGACACCTCTCACGAGGACATGATCGTAAGTGTGCGCGGCCTCGGGAAGCGCGGCTCGGGCTGTGAGGCTGCTGCGGTGCTGCGGGTCAGGGCACGGCGTATCTGCACGGAAGGGTTTCTGGGACGCGAAGTATCAAATCCCGGCTACGGTTCTGATAGCGCTGTTTCGTAATGGGGAGCAGGCAAATGGAAAGGAGGAGAAGTTGAGTGATCGCAGGTTCCGTGCTCGGGGTTGTTTCAGTGGAACAAAGGGCTCCGAGTGGCGGAGGAGCTGGGTGGACGGCACTGGTTTCCTTGATGCGGGTGTTTGTGGGAGCTGCTGTGCAAGCATGCATAGGAGGAAGGATTACAAAGCAGCTTATGAGAACAAGGAGTGCTGTTAAATGCTGACGCTTCGAGCTAAATAAAAGATGTTATTGCAATTACACTGAGTGTACACGGCAAGAAATGTCAGCAGTAACTTGGTCAAGGCTTTGCACTCGGTGGCACCAGGCTCCTGGAAAGCACTGTGCATCGCCACTCTGAACCCAACCCGCTGCACAAGTAACTTTTGTACAGTCAGAGAAAAGAGCACATGGGGAAATAAATGACTTGTGTGGTTTGTCTGGACTATTTAAAGACTGTCCCCCCTATCCTGTCATGTTGGGACTCAGTGATCTGTTCGCGGTTCTTAGAGCTACTTTCAAAGTGTAATGATGTTTATTAAGGAAGCAGAGCTCGTGGGCCAACAGCACCTTCTGTGTTGCCTTGCAGCACGATGCGCAGATGGATTACTATGGCACTCGGCTGGCGACCTGTTCTTCAGACAGATCTGTGAAAATCTTTGATGTTCGGAACGGAGGGCAAATCCTCATTGCGGACCTAAGAGGGTAAATGGCCTTAAAAGATGATGTTCTTTGCGAGTCTTTAACACTTTGTCGTTTTGCCTTTTGGTGACTTAGGATGTGTGGTAAATTCTCCCGGGTGGTTCTTTGTGTCTTTGCGGCTTGTTGTTCTAAAGAACTGCTCAGAGCCTCCAGGGGGAGCAGAGGCCTTTAGAAGTAATGCTGTGACTTTCTGATTCATTGCCTCCTTAGCACCTATATTTCTATAGAATTAAACTCAGAATCTTAATACAAGGATAAATGTTTGGAATTGTTTTCATGGTAATGGCTTTGTCTGGCAGTCATACCCTATTTTTCATCTTGGCTTTACTCATATTCTTCATATCATTGTATTAGTGATGTATGGGACACCAGTTTATGACGTGATGGCTGAAACTGCCACAACAGGAATGCATTTCTCTCAGCTTTTCCAAATAATGTTGTTTCTTGCAGGCATGAAGGTCCAGTGTGGCAAGTTGCCTGGGCTCATCCTATGTACGGAAACATCTTGGCTTCCTGCTCCTATGACAGGAAGGTTATTATCTGGAAGGAAGAAAATGGCACTTGGGAAAAGACCTATGAGTACACAGGGCACGATTCCTCAGGTGTGTGGTGTGTGAAACTGGGACAAGGATGGGGTTTGGACTGGAATAAATCCATCATTGTTAAGGATGAAGTCTTCCATCAGATTGTGATAAGTTAATGGAGAGAAGACAGTAAGTCTATTCCGCACAGGGAGGATGCTTACAGAATGGCATACTGCTGGATAACCAGTTGTGCTGTGTATGTACTAAGACAAGTTTGCACAGGGCAATCAGCTTTGGATAAACAAGGTTGTAGGGTACTGAAGTCTTGAAATAGCTTTGTGTGTATTCACTACAGGAGGAAAGGAAAAAGGAACTTCAGTATTCTGTGTTTTGTTTTCCAGTTGAAGCTGTTTTGTTGAGATGATTGGTTCACCTACAAGCAAAGCTCAGAAGTTTCTGAAGTGTTCAGTATGCCAATGCCCAAAAAAAGAAGTGGTGCTTTGCTGTTCAGTATTGTTCTTTATTCTTAAAGGAATCAGCTAGACTATACTCTTGATCCATGCTCCTAAGACTAAGCCAGGGTTAAAAATGAGTACATAATAGATGCATACCTTTGTTTTGTTACTGATCGAGACTTTAAATGCTGTGCCAGCTTGTCAGCTTTTGTTCTAGGATCATTGATATCTTTTCACTATTGCACAGGATAGTCAGGAGGATTTGACATCATTGAAAGTGCTGTTCTGGTGGTCTGGTATCTAAAATGGTGCTAAAACTAGAGGCAGTTTTCCATCAGTCAGTAAACTGTGGTAATTGTCTTTACTGAAATTCAGGAATGCCTAGACTCAGCTTGCAAAGCTGCTCACTTTTAGTGACCATTCACCAGTACAAGTCAGTGATTGGGTTAGGCAGCTTTAGTTAGCACTCTGTTGTAACCCAGTCTGTCTCATCCCTCGCAGTGAATTCTGTCTGCTGGGCACCACACGACTATGGGCTGATACTGGCCTGCGGGAGCTCCGATGGCGCAATTTCATTACTGAGCTACACTGGTGATGGGCAGTGGGAGGTCAAAAAGATCAGCAATGCACATACTGTAAGTTGGAGCCTCGTTGATGCTTCAGAGAACGTGCAGACTAGCTAAATGGTGAAATATATTTAAATAATGTAAATCATTTTCCAGAACCAAAAATAACTTGTTTTAAATAAATCCAAAGTAAGAAAGTGTATTTTTACGGTAAGTAAAATGGAGCAGAAAATAATGTGAAAGCCATGGATAATACATCTGAGCATGACTGTTAAACAGAGTGCTGCAAGTTACATGGTGGGAAATGGCTTTGATATTAAGAACACATCCTGCAATCTCTGGCTGTGAGTAAACTTCAGCTAGAAGCTGGAAAAACTGCAGGGAAAAACTTGTGGCTTTCCCACAGTAGTGGGACTTATTGTTTAAACAAAACTTGACAGGCACCTAAGCAGTTAATGATGGTGGCTTGCATTAAAAGAAAATTGAGCTGTGGGCCCACCGATTCTTTCTGAATTCCTCACTCTTAGCAACAGCATACATCTTGCATCTCTTCCTTTTTTTTTAATCTGTCTCCACTGTATACATTTCCAAGATGATATTTGCCCATAAGACAGTTACTTAGTTACCTAACACTTCCTGAATAAATGCCCAATTGAGAATAGACCGTATCTGATGTTCTTATCCATCTAATCATGCATCCAGCATAGATGTCCTTTTCTCCCTCCACAGCTTTTAGTGATGATCTTATTTTTTTCTTATATAGATTGGATGTAATGCAGTTAGCTGGGCTCCTGCCGTTGTACCAGGCAGCCTTATAGAACAACCATCTGGTCAAAAACCAAACTACATCAAAAGATTTGCATCTGGTGGTTGTGACAACCTTGTCAAGATCTGGAAGTAAGTGCTTTCTTACCAGGCTTAAGAGCTTAAAAAAAAAAAAAAAAAAGTCATTCTTTATGGTCTCTGAATGTCCCTAGCAGCACCTTGAATTATACTTTAGGCATCTCTTTGCTTTCGTCTTTAACTATTACTATTTCAGAAAAGTACTTTAAACGTAGAAATAACTTAGTGACTTAGAAACACTCATAGCAATTCATGCCAGATCTGCTTAATCTTCTCTTGAAAAGTGGCTGCTTAATTGTCTTTGATTACATTTGTTATTTGCAGAATAGCAGATCTCCATACTGTAACTGAAGACCAAATGTGTTTCTCCTGTGTTGCGTTCTGTTCTCTAGAAGGGATTTTGTCAGCTTAAGTCATACCACTTTTTTGGAGGAGAGTAAGGAATGTTTGTGCTTTGTGCTGTCGGGATAAAACCAGGAGGCTGAAAGTGATTAAGTCTCCCAGAACAGTAGGTGGAAAACACAGTTGGCGTTGCTGCCATCCTTCCAACTGTGTAAATGTATTTTCAGAGAAGAAGATGGCCAGTGGAAAGAAGAGCAGAAGCTGGAGGCACACAGTGACTGGGTTCGAGATGTAGCCTGGGCTCCATCCATAGGCTTGCCAACAAGTACCATTGCTAGCTGTTCACAGGTGAGACTTCTATAGGAGTGAGCTGTACTTATGCCTTGCTTTTGGCTATAGTAAGAAAAAAGACCGTTATGTACAGCAAAACTGCATATAGGCACACTTAGAGTTCATATCGGTGTAAGTGTAGTCATAATTGGAAATGCAAACAAGCTTGTTTTTGTGTTACCAACTCGTGGCCAGCCAACCCAGTCTGTTTGTTTTTATAGGATGGCAGAGTGTTTATCTGGACATGTGATGATGCCTCTGGAAATTCGTGGTCACCAAAATTGCTGCACAAGTTCAATGATGTTGTCTGGCATGTGAGTTGGTCCATTACTGCAAATATACTTGCAGTGTCTGGAGGAGACAATAAAGTGAGTACTGCAGCCTCAGTTTGCTCTTGCATGTCATATTTTTGCTTCTGTTGCTTTGAATTAAGGCTGCTAAAGACTTCCCTTTGATGCAATAGTGTGGGGTTTTCTTGGTGGTTTGTTTATTTATTTATATACCTGAAGGGGAGGAAGACCCTAACATCTGGCAAACTACATGCATTGCATTCTTAGTCCTGATTGGAAATGTAGGCTTAATTTTATTTTGTACGGATACTAACACCAGAATTAATTCTCATTCCCTTTATTGCTGGATGATTTAGCAAAAAGCAATAAATGATTTGATGCTTAAAACAACTCTGACACACTGCTGTATTGATAGACCATCGCCATCTTAGTGATGCAATCATTACGAAGAAAATGAGAAACTGAGAACATTTAAGGCTAAGACCTTTTCCTGCTCTGTTTTTGAGGTCACACTGTGGAAGGAATCAGTAGATGGGCTGTGGGCATGCATCAGCGATGTCAACAAGGGCCAAGGAGGAGTGTCTGCCGTTACAGAAGGGCAGCAGAATGAGCAGTGATGTGAGACTGACCAGTCCAGCTGCTGGAAGTGATCACTGTACCTGACTTGCAATGTTTTCTGAATCAGATAAGAACTGGTTTTACCCAAACTGGACACGAATGTGGGAAATAACTGTCCAATTTTATGAGCACTCTTAACCAATACTGGGAGGCTACAATGTATTGATAATCAGCCTTAATTGACATTCCCTTAAATTAAAGATGAAGAGAGGAGCAAAGTACTGTGCCTTGTGCTACTCCCTGATACTGTAAAAACTGTAACCTGCCTTCTGGTTTAGGAGTTGGATTTAATTGGATACACTTCAGGCACTTGAGCAGGAACAGGAGGAGGCAGGCAATGAGAACCCATCTGTGTGAGGGGCAAGTGCTCTGCCACTCAAAGGCCAAAACTATTTAAGTGATGGGGCGGGCTGGTGGAGTTAGCAGTAGACAACATTCTGGTAGTACTGAAATGGTGCTTGGGTTTCCCTAGAAGTGATGTGCTCAGATACGTGAAAACCTCCATGTGTTCCCAAAGATGAAAAAGAGTAGCAGAAGGCATATGTATTTTGCTTTGCAGTAATGTCAAACTTGTTTATTTAATGAACATCAACAACTGAAAATACGATTTGAAGACTTTTTTTTTAAGCCACAATTCTATATTGTACCTCAGGTTTTTGTTTAGACAACAAAATAAAGTCTTATTGGTTAAAGCCTGGTATGCTGTATTTGGTCATCTTTCACAGGGGCCTTATGGGGGATTTCTATAGTCTGCCTTGACAGGTGCCTTAGTGTGGCTCTCATGTATGGCATTTGTATATGGCTTTGTAAGAGCTAGTGAATGCCTGGTCTAGCCAGAATCCACAGTATGCCATGAAAATGCAAGGGGATTCTGTTAGAATAATTCTGTTAGGACCCAGAAGCTTTCCAGTGGTTCATCACTGACTACTTCCTTTATGCTCCTTGCTGTTCTCTGCCAGCAGGCTCTCATACAAAAGTCAAGATGGAAATTTAACTCTACAAGGACTTCTTAACCTAACTTTGTTGCAGATGGGATTTGATCCATTGCCTCTGTTTGTTCTCAGCTGCCCTACTGCAGCTACCAGCTTTCTTGGTACTACCAAGTCAGCTGGTACCATGGACCTGTTTCAGAAATAATTTTCTTTTAATAATTGAATCATTCCACAACTCTGTTTTGAAACATGGCTGCACAGTATTTGAAATAATGAGCTAGGAAGCAGTAACATGAGACATGGAATCTGCAAAAGAGAACAACGTGGAACTGCATCCCCAGAAAAAAAAGTAGTTTCAAAACCTGCAGCTGTGCTAAAGAGACTGTCTTCCTTGGGCAGAGCACTGTTACGATGGGTGCTCCATGTAGTGATGCTCTGAGTTACATTTTTCCAACAGCAAATCTGGCTCGACTAAATTCTTTCTCATCTTCCCATCTCCCACGTTTCCCATGCCTTCCTCCATCCTACCACTGAAGGCTTGTGATCTGTAGCATAGAATAAATCCCACAGATCAGCCACATCATTCAAGTCTAATTAGAACACAGGCAACAGAAGGTATAAATCTGTCATCCTCTACTGTGTGCTCCTACTTCATTCCTATTGTGCCTCAGGTTTGAAGAAAATACAGGATGTTTTCTAGAGCCTCAGCCATTGCTACAGCTATCCACTGACATCTTCAAAGTGCAGTATTTCATTTTCAAAGTAACAGAAATGATGTTTCTAGGTAACATCTTTGCTTTCAGTCCTTCTACAAAGGACAACGAAATCTCATAGAACCCAGGAGAGAATGTAGATGAGAGGAAGCACAATTGGGGCAAACACAGGAGACGGGGCTGTTACTGCAAAACAGGAATGCAGTTCTGCTTCTTTTCTGTTACACCACACCAGGTAACAGTAAAAGGGCTCAGGACTTTTCCTTTCCAAAAAATAGCCATTACAGCTACTAGTTTTTAGAAGGAACACAATTCCCTGCACAACTTCATTACACACAGAAAGGAACTCAGCAACAGATGTATGCCATTTTCATGGTTTTGTCGGCTGTTATCTTACAGGCACACCATGTTTCCAAGGAATCTGAATATACGTCAGACTGCATTTCCAGAAATAGCACAGCACAGAACAAATATCCCACTTCCTATATAAGGTGCTTCAGAAAGCAGCAGTTTTGTGAAGCAACAGAGGTAACCTGGTGAAGTTTCAGAGTGTTTCTAAGCTTTCGCCAGTTTTCCTCTGTAATTTCTCTCTGCTAACCTGTCTGCTCCAGTTATTACATCTCAGTTATAGAAGAAAACACAGTAAGTAATAATCTCTTTTGACAGGATATATTGCCTTTTTGCATGCAACAAATGTGCTTTCTTTCTATATCCGTTTTTAGAAACAATTGCACATCATTCAAATCAGGAGAAATAAAGCACCGCCTAATGAAGACAATCATGTTTCTCAGAGTTGTTCTGCTAGGAATTCTCCTTCTCAGCATCCTTGGGACAGAAACTGCTCTGGCTGGATCCAGTTTTTTAAGCCCCGCATATAAAAACATACAGGTAAAAATTCAGAATAATGCTTTTTTGAAATTGTCTTCCTCTGTAATCCCTTATAGCCAAATTCTTTACAGTGTTCAGAGGTTTGGAAGATAATGTTTCTGTAAGATGAAGGAGGGATTCCAGAGAATTACTGTAACAAACCATCCACATGAGAAAACACAACTACTAATCTCAGAAACAAACCAACCAACCGAACAAAAAAACCCACAAACAAATGCAAAGCAGCTGTTTAAATAAGTTGTTAACTACATTTTGAAAATGAATTGGAAGGTGGCTGTTCTACAAGGAACCCTTAAACAAACTGCTGATAAAGTGAATGCAGAATAGTAGTACAGTTATTGTATACCTACACGTCCACATAACTTTAAAAGAAGTCACTGATAGCTCTAACTAATCATAACTTTAAAAGAAGCCAGTGATGGCTCTAATTTGCTGCATCTGCATAAATTATGAATTCTATTTTCTCTGCTACAGACCAATTTGCTTATGGGAGTTTTATACAGGTGCTGTTTTGCTTGCTTTCTAGCAACAGAAGGATACAAGAAAACCAACAGCAAGATTACATCGCCGAGGCACAGAAAGCTTTTGGGATACAGATGAAACAGAAGGAGAAGATGACAATAACAGCATTGATCTCAAGGTGTGTATTTTTCATTCCTGCTCACATACAAGTTCAGATGATTTTGTTGGAGCAGGAATACAATTTCTGCCACAGGAAATGTACAAACAAAAGCCACGGTCATTTAACTTGAAGGGCATGTAGAAAAAGACACATGAAAACTGCCAGCATTGGCAGCATAAAGTAATTCAAAAGTATCTGCACAAAGGCAGATCGTGAACTCCTGTTAAGGATTCACTTACATTTCAGAACTAACACGTAATAACGCAAGTTTCTTCTAGTCTTCTCCACTTTATCATGCAGTTCGGTATGCAGTAGCCATGTACTGCGTTTATCAGATGATCATTACATGTCTCACCGCTATTAAATGAATGGACATCATTTTTTCTGCCTGTTGCTTATTGTCATGCCTAACACAGAACTAACCTATTGTGCCTTGTCCAAAAATCATCTATTAAACAAACTCCTTTAATGTTTTTATAGTTCAGTGTTCCTTTTGAAATTGGTGTCAAGATAACAGAAAGAGAGTATCAAGAATATGGACAAGCATTGGAGAAGATGCTACAGGACATTCTTGAAGAGAATGCTAAAGGTAATTTCAAACAAGTCATAAATGCAGAAACTTGAAACAAAAAACAAAAGCCACCCCACAAATGTCCCATTTGTCATGTGAAACAGTCAGAACAGCATTTTAGAAATGACTGGGCTAAGTAGCTAAGCTGCCACTAAGAGAGCAAGTGAAGTGTCTGATGTTCAGAAAACACTAGTTTAACTTCAAAGAACGACAGCAGAGTAAATAAGATCGTTCTAGATGACTCACTAATAGCGTTCTGATTGCTAACTCTCACCACAAACTGGTTGCTTCTTTTTGTTTTGTTTTTAGTTTTGTTTTTACCTTTACTACCTTTCATTCTTTATTTGCACTCAACTATATTAAGCTGCCCTTTCCAAATCTTTTCAGGGTTTTGTCAGGCTTCAAAACTCTATTATGCCTTCCAGTCACCTCAGGCTTCTTCTTTCACCCAGCTTTTCAGGATCCCAAGAACTGCCCTAAGCACTTCTCTCTACACTCTTAATTCCTTTTGTAGGGCCGTTTCTATGGCCATTACACAAATAGGACAATTTTATGAATGCATGCCCCAGCAGAATGTAACCACCTGAAAGCTTTATCTTTCTTCATTTGGGTGCTTGAGGCACTTCTGGACAGATCGGCAAAATGGGATTTTCAGAAAAAATATTACCATTTTCAGAATAACCTACCTATCTTTTGCCTTTTTAGAAACTCAGACGAAAGACTGAAGCAAGCTGAAGGACACCCACAGCACTAGA
Source organism: Perdix hodgsoniae (assembly GCA_035772895.1). Lineage (NCBI taxonomy): Eukaryota > Metazoa > Chordata > Aves > Galliformes > Phasianidae > Perdix > Perdix hodgsoniae. The sequence goes on along the minus strand of JAPSGF010000029.1, from coordinate 7,720,145 downwards.
TGGCCCGATTTGAGTTTTACTTCAAAATGAACTGAATTTACATCTCTAAGAAGAAGGGAGGGCATGAACTTGAGTAGTTTGCTCTAAGAAAAAGACAAGAATCTACAAGCAAAACTTCAGAGGGCAATGTGAATCACAGGCTGACATGTAGGCTTATTTTATTTCCTTCCTTAGTATCTTCTGTGATTATTTTAAATGACATATTTGAAAGCTGTATGAATCCTTTCTGAAGCTGATGGAAACTCCATCTTATGCTTCTACAGACGTCTGCAACAGAAAATAAAGCTTATGCTGAAACTGTGACCGTTTCTTATTTTTAAGAGTACCTCAAACTAGATGTACATGGAATCAACTTTCAGTCACCAAATTTGCTTAATTCTCAAGGGATGTGTTAACATGGATATTATCAAGGAAACCACCCGATATCTCTTCCAGTTAAAATAAAATAAATTTCCCAGTTAACTTACTCAGATTTAGAATCATACCAGTCCTAGAGCTAGATATCAGAAAAACAAAGGTATATTTTCACGCTACAAGTGCACACACCACTGTGCTCCACTGTGGCACACATTTGTTTCTGTACTTCATTTCTGTACATAAGCAATTACGTGCTTAGAAATGCCAACATGAATGCCTGTGTAGAGATTTGTGAATCCACGATTTTCTGGTCAATGCCCTGAAGACGTTTTGTAAAGTACCCCAGGATGGGCTAACGTGATAAAGGTAAACACAGCTGCAAGGCTCAGTTCTTAGGCACGTTCTCTTTTCCTGAGAATTTATCACTCAGGTGAACTGATTCCTTTGATACCACTAGCAGTACCTTGTATTATACCACCAGAAGCCAAACAAGATGTACAGGCAAAGGGGAAAATGAATTTAAAAGGACAATTTCCAAGACAACTAGAAAACAAATGTACTTAGAATGCTCAGCACCAATTCAAATAGCCATAACATTTTATATACCACATACTACAATCAGAAGAAATAGTGTAATCGTTTTCCTGCCCATTACAGAACAAATCCCCAGGTACAGATCTTAACAGCATTTGCTGAACAGCTCCATAAGTCATGCATGTGCCTAATGGTTACCTGTAAAATAGCAGAACATTGGAACAGTAGAAGGTTTTTCAGGTGTGCAACCTTGCCTGCAGTGCACAGTTCGTCCTGTTGGAGAGTGCTGACAGGGATTCCTCAGGTACACTGAGTAAGGGGAGGACAAGATAAGGGTTAACCATTGTTTAGGAATATAGGTAAGCAGGATGTGTGGTCAGATAAGAAAAGGACATCTGGAAACTCTGTTTACACAAGGAATGGGTCAGGATGGGATTACTTCTGTCAGAGACAATGGGTCTTCTTGTCAAAGGAGACCCCCACTGCTCATGGCGGGGCCATATGTCAGGAATGTAATGAATATGTATGCAAATTGTGTATTCGTTCGGCCTGTATCAGTCCTAAACTGTTGCCCTACGCTGTGCGTTAGGAGGAACGATCCCCCGCGCACCCAATGACGCGCGTCTCATTGAATGAACGGACCTGCTTTATAACCTGACCCTGGGCTATAGAGTTTGGTTCCGCAAATCAACACAGCCTGCAGAAGGTTATGAAAGGGAAGAGTCAGAGCAGTGAGGTCACACTCGCAATCCTTAGTTCTACTACTAGTGCTCTCTCTGAAAAATATTTAATGTTTTCCAAGCACATTCCATGAAAGCAGTCAATCCATACATTTCCCACAGCACAGGAAGGAAACTCCTGGCCAAAAACACCGCATAAATCCTGCCCTGAAAAGGAAGCACTGCAGGCAGGGTTTCTAGAGCTCTGGCAGAACCACAGGGTGCTGTGGAGGAAAAAGCACGGGCTGGTTGTGTACCCTGGCGAGGCTGCACGCAGTTATCCGGCCAGGCGGGCAGCATTTTTCTAAGGCTCTCCAAACAAACAACGAAGGAAACCGGACAAGGCACCACCAGCAGCCCCCAAACAGCAAAAAGTCACCGCCTTTCCCAGCCACCTGAACGCAGCGTTTTCCACACTGCAAACACAACGCCGGCCTCAGGAGGGCGGCAGAGCCCCGCAGCGCCGCGTTCTGCTGCTGGGGGACGGGGAGGCTTATTAGAAAGCCATACCTAAAGCTCGGCGCCCGCACACGCACGCAGAGCCTGACCCGCACCGCCAGACTGCGCGACTCGAGCGCCGCGGCATCACGGAGCGGAGAGCGCGGGAGCCGAGTCTGACGCCGAGGAGACGGCCGGGCGGGCGGGACTTCCGGGCGGGCCGCTGCGCCCATTGGCCAGCCCGGAACCGCTCCCGGCGCCGATTGGCTGAACTCGCTCCGAGAAGCGCAGGAAGAAAGACCCCGCCGAGCCGCTCGGGCCGCCTCAGCGACCCTCCGCGGGAGTGGGCCGGGGAGCTGCGGCCGGGCCGGCGTCGTGCTCTGGCCCCGGAGGGGCTGCGGGGAGCGCTGTAGCGGGCTGCCGAGAACGGAGGTAACCCGTCTCGCGTGCCGTGCGGTGTGAGGGGACGCGCCGAGGCGCCCTGCGGCGCGGTGGAGCATTGCGGCCCCCGGGCCGGCGGCTCCGTGGTCTCCCGCAGCTCTGCGGGGCGCTGCCGCGCGGCCCGGCCGCTCTCCCTCTCGCGGTGCCGTTCAACGGGCAGCAGCGAGCGGGCGAGGAACGGCACGGCCCCAATCCCAGCACCCACGGAGAGAAAAGCGGCCGCCCCGCAGTGAGCGCGGGTGCCCGCTCACACCGCTGCCGCGGCCGCTCAGGGCTGTGCGGGGAGCTGCTGGGCCGCTTCCCCGTGAGCGCACGCGGTGCTTCAGAAAGCTGCAGAAAGGCGGATTTCTGCGCTATGAGTCGTGAGAAAGCCGGAGGGAGAGACAGGGCTCCTTCTGCTTTCCATTCTCAAGTTTATTAATGAAGTATATAGTTGTCAGGTTGAGATTAAAATATTATACCAAAAAGCCGACGTAAGAGTACCATTACTGTAAGACTGTGCAGCTGTGTTACACGGCACTTAATAAACACCTGGTAGGGTTCCATACCTCAGAATAGGTTTAACTCGGAACAAAGGAGAAAATAGCACAGCTGGCTTTGTGAGGCTGCAGGAGCCAGCCCACTTCGTGGCTCATCTGTGACCATTTTATCCACTGCCAAAATAAATACAACTAACCAAATTTCAACTGACTGATAATAACATTGAAAACATTTTAAATTAAAACCCAAAATGTATAGTAGTCACCAGGTGAAACACGAGAAGCCTTAACGTAGTTTAAAGGACACTTAGGAAGAAAAACAACTTTCAGAGACACCCTATGAAGTGCTAACTGCTGTCCTGTAGCTTCTGACAGGGAAACTTGCTTAGACCTCCATGACATAACACATCTAGCTGGTACAGCAGCCCACAGAGTACATCAGCGTGTCTTCAGTTATTTACTTACAGCTATTTTCAGCACAATTCAAGTTGAGATTGACCATAGAGAATACATCTGAGAACTTGCATAGAAGTGCCTCTCTCTGCTAACAGAGCGTTTTTGGGTATACATACAAAAAGTGTATGAAATAGATCATCTGAAAACTGAAACCTTCTCCAATCAAAGTTTTGTCTCCTCATATACAGTACAATGACAGTAAAGGGTATTGCTAACCAGCTGTGGATCAATGGTTGCTCTGTAACTTTCAGGACTGTGGTATTTCAATAAGTCACCTATTATCTGCAGATACTTTTTGAAATACACAAGTAAAGGACCTTAAATCTTTTTATAATGCAGATGAGAAGAAAGAAGGCATTTCTGTTGGCAGAGCTGCACTGAGCTGTTTTAGGAAAGATATTTTTTGTTCCTTCTCAGTGTCATCACTTTTCTTCAGAGAAGGATAATGTTTCTGATCCAAACCTGCTACTCAGACTTCAAGGAGAGAGGTATACTTTTACCATCTTTCTAATGAAGAATCAGTCCTTATTTCTTCTTATAAGTTGGTCACAGCTAATAAATCCATCTGGTTTAAGAATCAAAAAGTTCAGAACTGCTTAATTTGTCTTCTTCATACAGCAAAATATTTTCCATTAGCTTCTTTTTTTGGTCATTTATTTTTATTTTCCAGGATGCCTCTCTGGCTAACACTGAAAAACAAAAAAATCCAAATACTGAGAAAAAAAATGCATCTGCGTCTAAGGCACAGGCAGCAATTTTAAATTAAAAATCTGGTTTAGAAAAACCAACAGAAAGGAAACAGAAAACATTCTGTAGGTTTACTGGTAAAATTGCAAGCAATGAGTAAGAGCCCAAACTTTTGTAAAGACTCAGAAGAGAAGCACAGACACTTTTGCTAAAGCACCTGAACCACCACACACCAGAACATTCTGCACCTACACCTCAGACTTATCTACATTTACCTTGAGATGAGCACGCAGAGTCGAGGTCTGCATTTTTTGATTGGAGTGTGCTTTGTGCAGTAGCAGCCATTTCCAAGTTGTCATCACTTCTGATGCGTACTACATTTCTTTCCCGGAGTCCGTTTGCTTTTGTTTTCTCCTTTATCCTGCAGTCAGAGCTCACAGTATTTTCTGAATTGTTACAGTTGTTGCTGAATAGCTCATCTGTAGATTTCTCTTCAGGGTTCCAGATGAAACTCATCGATTCGTCTGATTCACAAGGGACCCGTGACATCTGCAAACAGTGAGCGTCAGGTGGCATGACTCCTACTGAAGCTGTGCACTGACCACCACTGGCCAGGAGCACTGGCTGTGCACTGTCCTCTTTATTCTGCTCTGCAGAAGGGGCATCCACACTGAGGTTGGTTGTCTCATCATCAGTTTCTTCTGGAGTATTCACGGAAAACCCAGAAGTGCTGCCTCCACAGATGTAATGCTCTCTCAATTTATTTTCAGCTGTTTCCATAATTTCAAGCACCTGTTTTAAAACAACAAAATCTGTGAATGTAGAATAATCCCTGTACCCCTTGTTACACACATTATCAAGAGTCCAAAAAAGTTGGGGCAACAAATGTTGTAGCTCTAGACCTTGCTGTCACGAAGGCTAAATTCTTGGTCAGACTGTTAAAATATTACCTCTGCTATGTTAGAATTCTTCTTTCTCAGACAGAGGCAGATGGCTGAGGCAAAATCAATAGCAGCCTCTTCCAGCAAATGTCCTGCTTTCTTGTCCAGGTATTTACAGCATATTTCCTTGGCAGCTAGCTTTTCCAAATTCTTGACTTTGGAGTGTGACTTTTCTTTTGCTATTTGGATTTCATCAGCAATCATGTCTTTCTATTCAAAGGAGAAAGGTACATTAGTGAAGACAAAATTAATAGCAATGTTTAATTCCATCTACATCACTGAGAACAGAAGTCTTCCTATGTACTCATTATTACTGCTCCTTAACAGCTGCTTTACAGATCTAAAATCTGTAAGTGATCTCCCTTTGTACAAGTCACAGAAATGTTGCTTTCACAGTGGAGAAATGGCCAAAGATTTCCTCTGCAGTGTCTGATGTCAAATTGCCTAAAGCAAACCCAGCTGTTCTATGCTTATACCCACCTCAAGGAATGAAAAATCATCAATGCTGCACGTGGCAGCATTTTAGCACAGAAGTTTTTAAAATATTTATTAAAAGAAATCAGAAACCTGGGATCCTTTGTTTCCTGAAGCTATTTGGACGTTGCTGAACTGTTTGGAAATTATACATACGAAAACTACCATCTTCCTCTTAAAGGCTTCAACAGCATGGCAAACCAGAAGGAGTGCATTGCACAGAAGGATTATAGGTGGAGTCTGTTTTTATGAAGATGGTGTTAATGGTATTCAGTGAGCCTGGAGAGTTCTGGCTGCTTGTGAAAGCAGTTTGTGTAGTTCTAATGACAGCCTGGACAAATTGGCCAGGATACAAATTCCAGACACCAATGTAATACTAAATGCCTGATAAAAGTGGTAATGAGCAACTGCAGTCAGTGCCCACCCAGATTCCCCACTCAGTCTGACTGGTAACACACCTTCCTGGCACACAAAAAGCCTGCAGCAGCATTTCAGCACAGTGTGAAAATAAGAATGTGCTTAAAGTTATGCTGCAGCATCTCCTAACATAAGCAAGGCCAGTGCTCACGAGTCTGCTGTGTGAAGTGGGAACGCATACTCTACTCATGCCTAAAGGTGATGAACTGTTGGTGTTAACGGAACCACGATACAATTTCTAGAAAATCTCTTCCTGAAGATGTGAAAGCAAACCGCATTTCTATAAAATGTATATTCACCTTATGACAGCAACCTCATTCACTCAAGTCAGTGTTGATTATTTCTGCTTTTCCTTACCAGATAAATAGGGCTCCTTCCTTCATCCAGTGCCTTAATCCCCGTCAGTATCTCTGCTAAGACCTAGAAAGTTTATTTGACAGATAAAACAATTTGTTCACAATAAACTCTGTCTTTAAATGTCTGTATGTAAAGGAATACTGAACTACTGAACTGCCAGGGCATTTTAGATTTCATTTTTATTTTAACACTTAATGATGCCAAATTTGGGCGGTATTTGTGACAGCTTAAATCTACCTCCAGAGTCAAGCCCAGATTTTATAGTTAGGTACAACAGATAATAAAAAAAACAAATGAAGTTCAAAGAGAAGACTGTCAGTATAAATTTATATAGGAAATAACACCAAACAGAGAAACTTCCTGTTAAAATGGAAACTTTTGAGACAAGTGACATTTTGAACCCTTATTTCAGCTGAACCTCCAAACTGGCAGATGTTTGTAGCAGTGGATGTGGCCAATCTGTTAGAATTGTGAGAACCAAACAGAAAACTTTCTGCTACTCTTTTTCTCAAACTACCAACAGTAACAGATTTTTTGCAACCTTTTGCCATTTTGTTGTTCACAAGATTCACATCGCTTTGCCATAAACTGAACTAGATTTGGAACATGAAGGTAATCAGAAACAGAATCTCAGCTCATTATATAGTTAGCAATTGGGATTGAAATTGTAGGAACAACTATGTGGGGAATGTGCTCATTTTCCTGTCTACAAACATCAACAACCACAACAGAAGATGGAAAAAGGCAACCTACCACACCACAGCCAAATATGTCAACTTTTTCTGTTAATTGCCCATGCCTGACAAAATCTTCTGGCAGATAAGTAAGAGAAGCTTGCAGGACTTTGGTTTTCATCACAGTACAGTCAGACTTTTTATCAGCAGAGTACAGTCGCAGACCTGAATGCCCAAGCTTTGGCGTAAAGTTTTCATCCAACAAGACATTTGAGCTGTAAAAGACAACACTGGTCAAATAATTACCTTAACTTGATGTGAAATTTTACACTTTTCAAGTTAAGGCAAGGTCTGAGGGGGAAAAATTCCAGCATTTGACCTGCTGTGTAACAGTGAAAGGGTAAAGACAGGGTGAAAGGAAGAGGGAATTTAAAAGCACTCCAAGCACTGCTTCAGAAGAAAACACTTCCATCATTTATAAAAGGGAGACAAATTAAATGTGATCAGGTGAAGATCCTACAGAACAAGGGATAGCAGAATGACATTGCAAATGGATATCGACATTATTAAAGCTTTCAGGTGCTTCCATTGAAGAAATCCTGGAATTAATGAGTGCACAGGTAATGCCAAACCCCTCACCTCCTGATATTTCCATGAAGAATTCCAAAATTGTGTAAATACTCCACAGCTCGGATGAGTCCCACAGAAATTCTAATTCGTGTCTCCCACGTCAGTGGAGCAGAATCATCCTGCAAGGAAGTAATGGCGTTGTTTTATCTTCTTTTAACAACGAAAATGATATAGCAGCAGTATATTTTCATTCTAAAGACTATTTTGGTCCCTCTGCAATCATAAACAAAATGCCAGCTGCCCTAAATCAAAAGTTTTGTCCAAGGCAGAGTTTGTGATTTCTAGGCCCAGGAAGGAACTTACTCTTGCACGCGCACAGTGTGTTTTGCCTGCCTTGTGACAACAGTGAGATAAGGATACAGCAAAGATCATGCTTAGTCATCAATTATACGCCATCACAGAGGCACAGGTCTGGTTTTGATGGATTGCTTTTCCACTCCTGTCGTATCTCTGCAAACGCTCTTTCAATAGGTTTGAACACCTCAGTGTTCTCTCTTGAAGCCCTTCTAAAGTGTTGTGGGAGTGAATGAAAATGATGAGAACCACATTCCCAATTCCAATGAAATATTATGATATAGATAGGTATGTTTTGCAGATGAGTTATTACTTGAAAACTCTGAAGGCTGCAAAGCAGAAGCTTTTTACTGACCTGATCTGCTTTGCTGTAGTAGAACTGAAAAAGAGCATAATACCTACAGACAGCTCATCTGGGCTCTTCTGGTCTGTTTCTTAGAGTTACCACAGATCTTTCTGCTTTTCATACAATGACATGACTTGTAATCACAGATAAATAATGGACTCGGGTTGTCTGCTTACTTGATGCTGAAGTTTGTTCTGTAGTGATCCATTAGGCAGGTATGGATATATCAGACAGTGCAACTCAGATTCTACTGTGAAACCCAGCAGCTGCAAAATATTGACATGACAACACCTGCAGGCACAGATCAACAATGATTTACAAATGAGCAACACAGGAAAATGCATTCTTAAGCTGGAATAAATCCCTACATTCAAGGCAATTGGGAATTACATTTTGTTCTGTAGCCACAAACATAGAGCGGCCCTGAGTGGGTTCACAGAAAGCTACACTAGCAGCAGAGACAAGGCTATAGCACAACCCGGCTTTGAGCAGCCAGAAGGGACACAAAGCTTCAGGAGGCACCAGGCCTTCCCCATCTCCAGGAGTGGCAGGGGGCAGTGCTTGCTTTGCAGGGAACGGCACATCTCTGGCAGGCAGGTGTGCTGCCTCCTCAGGGCATAACCCCCCGCACAGTGCCTGGGGGACACGCACAGCAGTGTGACTGAACAGCCCAGGAGCACAGTGCACGCAGGACACACAGACTGCTCACCGAAAGCAAATCTGTACTTCTGTATGAAAAAATCTTTGGGTGGAACTTGGGCTCGTGCATTCGGTCTGAAAGAAAAAAAAAACACGCAATAGAATCTCAACAGTAATCACTGAGGTGCTGCACTCCTACAGGCCTTTTACTCTCTAGATGACAACTTTAGCAAACAGGCTGTTTTCACTGATGACCATATTGTGTCATAGACAACAACCATAAATTAGAACATAAATTGGCACGAAGACATTTCTGATCCTATTATCCATGCAGGCAGACACCCCCAGGCTACTCCCACAGATACAGGGAATTGAACTACCCACATGAGGAAAAGCTCACATACATGTTTGCTGCATCTACGTTTACTAATGTAATTTCTTTTTCCTTCTCCCTTTTTATAGCAGTTCTTGTTCTCTGCCCACAGAATATTAAATGACAGCTGTTTAAGAGATTCTAATAAAATACCTCCTGCAAAGAAAAAGAAGTGGAGCACTTGCCTCTTTCAGTCTTTTGATGACATACACCATGTTGTGCCTCTGACCTTTGTAGACATCTGCAAAAGTGCCTTCACAAATTCTGCTCTTGTCACTGAAGCCATCTGTGGCATTAGTAACTTCTTTCTGGGTCCACAAAAGGCTCCCACTGGGGAGATCAGTCATCGTCTCCTGCTGAGGAGTAGAAGAGCTGCAGGGCTACACATTGGAAGAAGAAACAAGTTAATCTCATAAACATTTGTATGCTTTCTCCATCTCTTTCAGGCATCCTGTTTCTTTTCCATGAGCTAAATTAGCATTGATCGTTGAAAGAAATTGTGACAGGTACTGTGCAATCACTCCCTGCGGTTTCTCTTTGTAATACCTGTGTTGATTTGTCTTGCTGATAGAAATATTCTTCACAGTAGAAGACACCTGAAAACAGCTAATCTGCATTTCCATCCTTCCCAAACAACAGAGTTAGTTTTCTTTAAAAATGTATTTGAAGTGACATCAGTTTAAGCCACAAAGCCCATTAGTCTCTATGCCTGAGGCATATATCATGGTACTGGATCAGAAAGGAGTGTCTCTCATGCTATAATGCACTTATTTTCTCCTAAGAATTGCACAGCTACTTCTGAACTGGTTGCAAAATAGTTGCTTCCAGTCAGACAAGTCCTAATGCCACTCGTTATTACAATTCCAATATAACCTACACATAACCGTACAGCTTTCACAACCTTAATTTACTCCAGGCCTGAGAAAACAAAACCTTAACTCCCCCTCAGGAAATTCTGAAATTACTGTGTTCTTTGTAGCAAACTTCTCCTATTGCTGCTACTCTTGAACCACATCATCTTGGACGAGTTAAAAGTCTTAAAGCACAATCTTCTTTAGAAAAAAAAAAAAATCAAATCAAATAAAACAAACAAACAAAAAAGAGGTCAATGCAGGATAGGATGGGACCAGAGTGCACACATGGATCTGGGAAACACACTGGAAAAGTACAGGATGGTTCCATCGAGATGGTCTTGCAGATAAGAGAGCTATAGCGAGGAATAACAGAAGACTGTTGAAATCATCAGGAGCATGAGCAAAACAGCTCCCAGCAGGATGGCTGGGCCTTGGGATGGGGCTCAGAGGGATGGCAGATTTTCAGTTTTCAACTAGATAAGGCTCTGGGCAACCTGACCTCAATGCAACACTGGCCCAGTTTTCAGCAGGAACCACATTTTAAATTCAAACTAAAAGCGTGACATTCCAACCAGTCAGTTGTTTATGCTGGACTGTCCTACGATCCCATTAGAAATACTGGAGTCTGCTGCAAAACCTATAATGGAAATTCCTTCAAAATTAATTGCTATTTGTGGGCATGTTAGCCATGCTAAGCCATGTAGCACTGTTAAATGTATCCCTCACTGGTCTCTCGTTGGCAGAAAAGAAAAAAAGAAGTGAAGCAAAACGTAAGTAATTAGCACTACATTCAGTCTGAATGTAAAGTTGAGGAGTAAACTTTAATTGAAAAACACAGAATGTCATAAAGCAAATTCTTATTGTTATAATCAATGAGAACTAAAGGGATTTACCTTCACACTTGATGAGACAGAAGGATTTGATTGTAAGGATTTCAAAAGGTCTCTTGGGGGAGGTGGTGGAGAAGGAAGTGAAAACAAGGTTCCTTCAGAAACAGCATCTGAAATTGAATTAGCAGCACTGATAATACAACTCTTTTTTGTGACACTGCTGCCGCTGACTCATTATGAGCATCCAGGATGTTTTGCTGAAATGCCCAACCACGCATAACCTGTGGCTGTCAAAACATGAAATGCTGTCTAAAGACACGGAGTTACCGTCCTGGTTCCTCTGTGCGATGACTGTGAAGATCTCTCCAGCCCTGGCTCAGGGACACGGAGCTTCCAGAGCCTCTGCCCGCACTGCTGCTCACATGCTCTCCTCAGCACACCGTGGTTCTGCTCCATCTCCCAACAGAGCTGCTGGCTGATGCTCGCACAGCTCTCCATTGGCCCACAGTTATGCATGTGGAGAGAAGGACTGAGGGCACGAAGTGCACACACAGCTCTAGTGTTAGCGTGGCACAGACCTGGGAGAACTATTTCTCTCAGCCACGACAGGTACAGAAAGGAAGAACGGGTGGCTGTGTGGTCAAGGTAGGAACTGACAGCTCAGGAGACAGCTGTGCTAACTGAAAGGCAAATATTCAATCGGGACCGTTTTGAATGGGAATACATCCATTTATACTAAAGTGAAATTCAGCATTCTCATCTAGACGGTCAGTTCATTGCTACAGAAAATCAGATTATATTGTTTTACTTACTACATGCTGGTGATATTCCTGGTTGTGAAGGCTCTGGTGATGGTAGCAGACTTATCTCATTTTCTCTCTCTTTGTGTTTGTTTTCTGTGGGAGTTAAAGACACGTTCTCCTGTTTGGGTGGCTCTACCAGCTCTTCTTTTTCAGAGGTGGTAATGCTGGAGGGTGATATCCCTGCAAAGGCGATCAAAGGAAAGGTGAGGACTACCATGCAGAAGGAAGTCTGACTCTGATCAGACTTTGATCGGGAAAATGGACTGTCCATGAAAATAAACATTACGAATGCTTTACAGTTATTGTTAAATTGTTTCAGTAGCACTGGTATTTAAATTCAGACTTGAAGAGCACATACATCTTACAAGGAAATATTAAAGTCAGATTAGGTTACAGCTGGGACAGGAACAAAGTGGAAATAAAAAGATACAAAGACACTCCGCTACACAGAGCTGTCAAAACCTCCCAACAAAGCAACTGAATTCTGGTCTGTGAGAGAGGTAAATGGGGGGGGGGGGGGGAGGAGCCTGGAAATGCTGAGTGTGCACCAGAGATGACACAGGAACTTTCCAGTGCCTATTAACCACATTTTCCTGGTTATAATTCTGTACTCCTGTTTCTATCTGGTATCTTTTATCAGCAATATATTTAACATCTACATAAAAATATAAATTAATCTTTTGATATGAAAGAAAATAAGCACAAGTACCAATACAAGCTTTTTGTTGTGCTGTTTTATCAGCTTGTCATCATAAGTAAAAGCCACAGCACTCTGCATTTGAAATCAGACAATAGCTTTGTGTTCTTTGTGCACAAACAAAGCACTGGGGATATCTGAAGCCAGAAGGAAGCTGGAGTTTTAATTCCATCTGTGCTCCTCGTAAGCCACTTTAAGAAGAAGCTTAGAAGGTATGACAATTCCAGTGCACTGCAGCTCGGAGTGGAGATGGGAGCGTGTCTGTGTAGGGCAAGCTTTTGCCTTTGACTTCTGGAGTTTGTGCCATTGTTCTTCAGTGTCGCATATGAACGCAGGTTTGAATGAAAAATCAGCTCAGAATGCTGTGAGATCACAAACACCACAGGTTTTGGAAATCGCTGAGTTTCAAGCAGACTGCAGGCCTTCCGTTCCAACGGGCAGTCCCTGCGTTCTGCAATTGCTGACCTTCCCCTGCCGGTACTTTAACCTAGAAGCCTCTACAGTGTGGATCACTTCCCTCTTTCAACCTATTTTTCATGGTTTTTCATGAATTTTGCAATTTCCTGCACATCAGTCAAACAGGTCACCACTGAAACTAAAGAACTAACACAGGAAAAAGTTTGTTCCAACAGATATCCAGAAGCGGGACTAGAGTTGCACAAGAAATTGTCAAAGGCAGAAACAAGAGGAACAACTCTCCTGCAAGCAATCTGCCAGCAAAACATTCACCTGGGTGTCCTGTCTGAGTCTTGTAAATCAGACTGAACAGTGTTACGGTAACACAGCAACTGTCAGGAGTTAGAATGGTGGCTTTCTGAAGTGCCCAACAGAACTGAAAACCAAACCCATTCCCAGCTCCTTGCACCACCCTGCATGGAATGCTCTGATTTCACAGATCCTCCCCTGTCACAAAGGAAACCAGACACAGAGGGTTGTTTTTTGTTTCTCAGAAGGTGAGTGCAGATGTTTTCTGATTAAGCCACAGCACACAGGGTGGGACGACAGCAAACGGCTGAACACACCGAATTAAGGAACACTCCAACGTGAGCCGGCTACAAACAAGGGCGGGCCTGAGAGCGCTGCGGCCGGGCAGCACAGCGATAGCTGAAGGAGCAGCCGGCTGCAGCACGTCCACAGCAGCACCCAGAAACTCTGTGGGCTGTGTGAGATACACAGTGGGCACAGAAGAAAACAGCACAGCGTGGAGGCCACCGGCTACTCCAAAGCCTCTGTAGAAGTAGCATCATCGAGGAGCCAGGCTTATTGCGCTGGAGAGCTCCAGATCCAATTTCTTCGCGTTCTTTTCAATCCCGCCCACTCAGGCTGGACCTCACAGCCACATTTCACAACTGGTTTACTACCATACTCATTAGGGCAGATGGAAATTCACTTTCCTGTAGCTCCGTTCACTCCGTTGGGGAGTGAGGAGAGAACTGTTACCATCTCCTGAGAGCGGTGACTGAGCTCAGCCAGAGTGGTTCTGCTGAACGAAGGGCTGCCGCAGCCCGGCCCTGCGGAGCAGCACTCCTGCTAGGGTGGGTGGCAGTGGTGTTTCATTTACAGAGCTGGAATTTGCTTCAAGCATGCTTGCGCTTAATATCCCTTTTTAATGAAAAGAAATTCAGAATGTCCTCCTTAAAGATTTTTTTGCCACCCTAAAATGAAGTTTCTAAGTCCCACTAACACCAGGAACCCACAAAAAACCCAGCTGTGCTATATAAAGAACTGCAGCAGCAAGCAAACTGTGACACATAGTGGGAATTTCCACGAGCAATGCCTGTCGCTGATTGCCAGCTGTGTGTGCTGCCAGCCCTGCCCACAGGCAGCTCACAGCAGAACTCAGCCTCCTCCCCAGCTGCGTGCAGGCAGTGCCCGCACACCTCCCACCTCCTGTCAGCACGCACTGCCCTCAGCTTTGCCCAGTACCCATGTGCACCTGCATCGCACCTCTCTGATCATCTGGGGCCACACAAACCCCTAACTTTTCTTTCTCACAACTGTCTATGGAGAACAGGCAAAAGTCACATCAACGCTTCCTTCCCAAGAAAGTGGATTTTGGGTGGTAATATGTGAAGAGGGGAGTATAGGCTGCTGTCAGCTTGCCAGGGCAGCCCAGTGCAGGAAGGATGAACGCCTTGCCCAGGGTTTCACAGACCCCGCAACAGAGCTGAGCTGAGGTACCCTCTGGCTTATGAAAATGGATGGCTGCCGTTTAAACATTGATTTCAACAGAGAAAAACTGCAAGTTATATTTACAACTGCTGTGACTTCTACAGGGCAATGGTTTGCCTTAAATAATACAGCATTTTCAGTGTCATTATCCAACTCAGAAGAATAACCAAAACACAGCAAACGGGACAAAGGCGAGAACAGTGAAAGCACCCTCTGGGGAGCGCTCTCACAGTGCACGAAAGCAGACTGCATAAGCAAAACTGCTGGTAGGTTTCTCTGCCATGAGTTTGTCGGCATTTAATGTATAATGGCAGAATTTCAGTGGGGTACAAGGACGTGTGAAGAATTCACATGTTCACAACTCAGCTCCGTGGTAAAACAAGGATGTGTTACAGAGCCATCCTGAGGCACAGCCTCGCTCTGGCAGCTCCTGAAGCACCCGAGAGACACTACGAGCTGGGCTGACAGACCAGACCAGCAGATGTCAGCTCTCCCCTTCCCACCACAAGCAGAAAATACGAATCAGCAGAGACTTCACAACCTGAGCACAAAGTTCCCAGCAAAGAGTTCCTTCAGCCTGCGCAATGAGGACGGGCAGAGAGCCGGGCTGCGCAAGGTGCTACTCACAGTCCAGGATGACCTGAGCCGCCCGGTAGAGCTGCAGTGCCTGCAGCAGGTCCAGCAGCTGCCGCACGGTCGCCAGCCTCACACCCCACCACCACATCAGCTCGCGGGTGATGCTGATCCCCGTCTTCTCCATGCATTTGATCTTCCGCAGCTCGGTCTGGTCCGTGATCACGTAGGAGGCTGCGGGAGAGGGACGGCTTTGTTAGCAAGGGGGGAGAGCGAGGGCGGGCAGGGAAGGCGCGGTGCGCGTACACACAAAGCTGCTTTCGTTCGGTTTTAAAAGCAGGGAGCGCCACACGTTAGCTGTGCGGACACGGAGAAAATCCAGTTCCTGGAAGCAGGAAATTGTTTTTATTCTTTCAAATGTTCAAAAAAGAAGTTTGCTAGGTGGAGGCCCAAAAAGAAACGCCGCTCGGACTGCTCAGCGCGTTGTCACCGTCCCCGAACGGCCCCACCTGCGCGCTGCGCGCCGCTCGGCTCCGGTTACGTTGCCGTCGCGGCAGCGGACGGCCGCGGCTGGACGGGAGCGGGTGGCGGCGGGGATCGGCAGCGGGGGGGTCGCGTTATCACCGGCGGGCACCGGGCGGCTCTGCGGGGGACGCGGAACGGACGCGGCGGGGGCCGGGAGACGCGGAGAAGAGCGGGAGGGGGGGGGGGGGGGGGGTCCGCGCGGGGCCCGAGAGCGGCGGGGGGAGCCGGGGAGCCGCGCTCACCGAAGCGCATCCAGTCGCTGTCGCTGAGGCAGTCCATCTTCTGGCAGAAGTCCTCCAGCACCCAGGCCGGCATGCTGTGCACGTAAGGCGACGGCGGCGCCATCTCCGCGCGGCGCCCCAGCCCGCCCGCGGCCATCGGCTGCCGCGCGTGGCCCCACGGAGCGCCTGCCGGGCGGGGCGCCGCGCGCTTCCTCCT
>JAPSGF010000029.1:7674027-7693997 GCA_035772895.1 Perdix hodgsoniae | reverse complement strand
TGTGTGCTGCCAATCACCTCTAGAAACGAGCTGGCTGAGGGGCACTGCTCTGTCTCTTGCTGCTCCCATTCCTTCTGCAGTGGCACCAAACCTGCCTGGCATCCAGCTCTGTGTACAACCATACACACTGAGAAGAAAATAAACAGTTTGCTCTTCCAATATAGAAAGCTGCTGAGCAGCAGTGGAAGCATTTTGGTGAGCACGGTGTGCCAGGTTTTGTGTTCTGTAACCTCTGCGAGGAAGCACAGCTTGTGGAGCCCTTTGGCTGATAACTTTACTGCTTCCTCCCCACAGCTCCTGCTGTGTGCCTTTCAGTGCTGTTCTTAGTCCTGCTTTGCTTACTGCTGCACAGAAAGGTTCCATGGATTTAAGACAGAAATGAGACTACATTTGGGGATTTTTGTAGGAACCCTTTAACCTACAAACACCCAGCTGCTGGACAGCAGTCAATGGAGATAACTGCATGGAGATAACTTTGTAAACGCACACATACGAGAATAAAAAAGAAAGCAAGAATGGAGGAGGTAGTTTACAATTTCAGATACTTCACAGCATTTTAACCTCAGCTGTCAGACTGATGTGTGCCTGGGCAGCCTGTGCTGTAAGCTGCAAGCCAGCCCCGGGCCTGTGGGCTTCAGCCCTGCTTGTTCTCCCTGCTGCCTACGTGGGGAAAAGAGGCCATGGAGCTTGGAGCACACGTGCTGCTCCAGCCTGGAGCTCAGCTTTCTGGTTGGAAGTCTGCTCTGACAGCCAGGCAACAGATTTTTCGCAGTGCCTGCTGAGCTGGTTTGGGGAAGGAGTGGCACATATAAGCACATTTGTTTCTTGTGATAGGACATCCTGCAACAGGGTCTCTGAGTAAACAGGGGCATCCACACACCTACCCTCTCAAAACCCAAGGCATGCTTGTGCAACGCTCAGTCCATCTGTTGTTGAGATCGTCTTAATGGCTGTGACGGCTCCCCTGCCTGCAGCCAGGCAGAATGGAAGAGTCCCTCTGCATAAATTATCGCAAAACAAACCCAGGCTTCAGTACTGTCAGCAGAGGAGGTCGTTAAATTCTGCAGTGAAGCTGCTGTGCTGCTGTCAAGGCTTGCCTGGATTTGTGAGATGTTTTTTGCTAATGAGGAAAGTTTGTCTCCTGAGGAATTTTTAATTGAAACAGCAAAGCATCATCTGGTGGTTGCAGAGAGAAGCAGCTCCCAGTTCTCCTGAGTGACCTGACCTTCCATCACCAGGCACAGCTCCTCCATGGGCACCACGTGTAGCTGGGACACAATCCATTCTGGAGCTCCTTGCCTGCCTGCAGATGGAGTTATGCTGCCTGCAGCCCTGTCTGCAGGCTCAGGGTTCATCCAGCACCCTGCCCACCTGCTGATTCCCACAGGAGAGCACTGGGGTCTCTGTCGGTACAGGCCCAAGTGCTGCTGGAATTGCAGGGACAAAATGCTGGCAGGTCCCTCAGGCCCTGCTGGGCGGTCTGTGTGAAGCCAGGGCTCGCTTCACCCCAGCCCCGTGGAACACCTCTACAAAGCACACGCTGCACGGCTTTCTGCAGCCCACTGGTTCAGGTTGCTCCAAGCCCTAAGGAGATCTGAGAGCAGCACAAAGTGTCGCTACCCCCACGCTGGATGTGCGCCCATTAAAGTGGCTGCCCTGCCCCAGCTGGCTCCAGCTCCATGGCACTGTGCCTTCAGGCTGCCCCACAGCTCCAGGCCGGCTGGGCACTGCTGCTGCTTCCCCAGTGCCTGAGCATCCCCGGCTGCTTTCGCTGCGGTGTGGGAGGGCACATGTGCAATGAGACACTGCCTCCTGCTGCAGGGCAACCTCGGGTGGCTTTTCAAGTCCTTCCTGTGGCCGAGGGCTCTTATGTGTGTTTCGGCTTCAGTCAGTGTTTCAAACCACGTAGGCTACATTCATATGTTTTAAATAACATGACTTGGTTGGGGGACCACACGCAGGAGGGCTGCGGGATGAGACCATTGCCATGGGCCAATGGATAATTGAAGGAAGCAGACCTTGCGCTTCCTTTCTCTTACTGTAGGAGAGTTGTTTAATTGGAGGGAAGTGTGGTAATGGGAAGCTCAAATGGAGATGTGCCTGTCCCAGTTACTGCTGTTAAATTGCATCCTCAGGCTGTTTGATGAATTCACTGCAGCAGGTTGTGTACATTCCCAAAGCTGGCGTCTGTTCAACTCGTTTGAGGCAAAGTTTGAAGGCAAAATATTGTCATTGATAGAGGGAGAAGAGGGGAATGCAGCTCATGGAACCTTTCTGCTCTGAGTCATGTTTCCCACGGCCTGCTGTCCTCTAATAAGGAGCAGTGCTGACTGACACCTTTACAGCCACACCTTTGCAGTTCACTGCTAGATTCCCATGGGTTCCTGCAGCTCTGTTGTGGGATTTGTGCTGTTGGGAACCTCAGCTGTCAGAACCACCTCCTCCTCTGCTGTGTAATGGAGCACTGCGGTATTCTCTGTCCCTTTCCTAATCATCTCTTGACCACAGCTGCATGGTCTGTGGCCTCCCACAGTCCTGCCTGCCTGGCTTCCTAGCTCTGTTCAATATTTTAATTAACGGCTTGGGTGGTAGAACAGAGAAAAGGCTGTATTGGGCTAGTGGATAACACATAGCTTGAAGGGACTCCAGGAGCATTGGAGGAAAGGGCTGGGATTTAACATGAGCTGCAGAAGGGGATGCTGGTATGCAATGGTGGGCACCAGGCATGCTCTTCCTGAGCAACAAAATGCAGCTGCAGCAGCATAAGATGCCGTGGGAAGTGGGCACAGGTGTGGGCACAGCTGGGTGTGGGTGCACAGCATCATGTTGGGATGCCATGCGTCACAGAAGGCAGGCAGTGGTGGAGCCTGCCTGCTCCTGGGGGCTCTGGCAGAGCCGTGCTCACTTTTAGGGCTGCAAATTGTACGTCTGGAAAAAGGGAGAGTGTTCAGAAGGTGAAAAGAGCGTGATCTAAAAAACATGACTTCTTGGAGAAACTGACCAAATATTGAACTCTTTTCTTAAAAAAAAAAGAAGGTGAAATAAATGAGGAGATGCAAGGATCACAATTACCTGCCCTGTACGCACCCCCTATGTGCATCATCGTGTTTGCTGTTAGCACCCGACACGTCTGATTAGTTCCTAACTGAGAGCAAAAGGTTACTGAGGCTCAGAGAGAACACGGCTGCTGTGTGATGCCCTGAATGCTGATGAGCATTCGCACAGTTTGCATTTGTGTTTTACTACTGCCTTTCATGTGAAGCTTTGTTTTCCTAGCTGCTAATTTATTAGCAGGTAAATTGCAGCTTGCATATTAAAAGATCTGCCAATTATCACTGGGGGCCAGAAGAGTCTCTAATAGAACTGTAAAGTCTCTCTCTTTTTTTTTTCTTCAGAAAAGCTGTCTTATGAAGTCTTTCTAATTCTCTAAGAAGAACTCTTACAATTGTAATATTGCAACATCAGAAAAGTTGTATTAATTTACCTGCTGTTAAACTCTCTGTGACCCTGCTATGGGGATAGTGAGACTCCGAGCTATTGCTCTGATGTCTGTCATCTTAAACCATGTTTTCCAGAGGGTGTGACATGCTCAGCAATCTTGCTATCTCACACACTTTGGGCTGAGAAAAATCAGTTTCAGCCTCTTTTCTACAGAGCTGGACTGCTGTATTCAAAGCGGTGGCATGAATGTGCTTTGACCTCTTTCTTTCCCTTCAGTCATCATAATAAGTGCCCAACAGTAAAACTCTCAGTATGTAAAAGCAGTGGTTTCTCTTCATAATGGTCTGTGGATTCCAACTCAGTCATTCCTGCAGTACAAAATCAAAATGGTCCCGGGGAAGTTGGAATGGAGCACAGTGTGGCTGTGAGCGCGGGGACAGGAGCCCACCTGCACCCTGTGGGTCCGCGTAGAACAGATACAACACGTGCAGTGCTCCATCAGCTCCAGTTCAGCTGCGCCTTTAGTGGGATATGCTTAGTACTTTATTTGGTCTGTGTTCATTTGCTAACAAAGTTGTTTTCACATCTAGAAGCACTGCTGTGTACAAATCACAAATCGTGCATTTCGAGAGAAATTCTCACCTTGATGGTGAGAGATCTGAATGCTTGAGAGATGTGAAGGAGGGCAGGTAAGCAAGGGGTGAGCAGTGCGTGCTGAAAGGACTTGCTGCAGAATCACATCACATCTGCCTTAACTTGGAGCCAACGTTCCTTTGTGCTTCAGCATTGCTGGGTGAAAAAATGCTGATTTTCAGACTATGTGTAGATGAAGAATTGCAAAGCTACGTTAGGATCCAGGTGGTGCTGCCAGCTGTGTGCCCCCTGTTTCTCAAAAAGAAATTCTGTGGAGAGAGTACTTGTCTCCTGCACGTGGAAGGACCGTTGGAAGGGAAGAAGAAAGGGGTAATGCTTTCAGTGCCTCCTCCTCTGCAAGGTGAGGTGGAAGCAAAAAGGCACGTGGAGTTCTAAGGGTGAGAAATGGTACTATTATGAAAAATATCTACATCTGGGCAGGATAAAAATAGGAGCTGGGAAGTGATCGGGCTCACTTCGTGACTGTTACCAGATGGGAAGAGTGCAAAGACAGGCATGCTCGGCTTTTGTGTTTGGCTGATTGAATGTGAATGGCTCAAAGGGCAACGGGCCTCGGCAGAGCAATTGGGAGAGAGGGGCTGGGGGCCGATTTCAGGAGGGGCTGAGTTCAGTCTGACAAAGAGCTACAAAATGCAATTCTAAACCGAACTGCTCCAGTGCTCACCGCACGGAGCAGCATTAACAACGCTGAAAACGCTCTGAAATGTTCCGTACCTTCGGTCTCTTCGCACATGAGAGCAGCTGAAACGAGCCTTTCATTAAAATGATGCTGTGATATCTTTCTTGCTTTCTTAGGAAAACAAAACAAAACAAAATAAAACAAAACAAAACCCCCAAACCCGCCCAAATGTGAATTATTTCAGCCTGCTGCACACGTTGTGAGTCTGAACACGTCCACTACGATGGGATTCCCCTTCTCGACCATTGCTTCTGCAGATACACGAGGCCTTCGTGCTCTCAGCTTGCATTTTCTATTATTAACAACTCTGAGTTCCTGCTATGTAAATTCTGGCGTAGGCCACTCGAAACCACAAAGGAAGTGCTCAGACTCTGGGTGTTGCTCCCCAGTCTGTGTGCCGCTCACATCCTTGCAGTCAGAGCTGCCGCAGAGCCCAGCGTGGCCCTGGGGGAAAATTTGTGCCTTTCCCCAGCCGTGCTTACTGTGCATTGTGGCAGCGCTGCAGGCTGGGGCTCAGCTCTGCATGTGCTCTCCTCTCGCCTCTCCTCTCCTCTGCTCTCCCTCCTCTGCTAATTTCCACATCCGACCCTGCTTGGTGCCGGAAGGTGCTGGAAGGTGCTGGCCTGCAGTGCAGTCTTTGCTTTGCAAGCGCTGTGCAGGGAGAAGCAGAATGAGGACACAGCCATAGCGACACACAGCCATACACACACACAGCCATACACACACAGCCATACATACACACACACAGCCATACACACACACAGCCATACACACACACACAGCCATACATACACACAGCCATACACACACACAGCCATCATCTACAAAACAAAGCAATCCTAAATAGCACCTATACCTGCTGCTGCACCTACATGCTAAGTTATTTTGAATAGATGAAGCAAATGAATGAGATGAAAGCCTCTGTTTATTTATTACCACTCCATTCCCAACCCACAGCTGCCAGTAGAGTCTCCAGAAGCACTGCTGGTCTGTGTGGAATCTTCACACATTTAGAAACAAACCTTCTGCATGCTGTGGTTTGCATGTTGTGATGAATGCTCTGTTTAAGGAAGTGTCTGTCATTACTTAACAAATTCTACACCCCCTTGTTTTCTGAGGGCGAGGGGAGATGCCTTCTGGGTTGGGTACCGTTGGACACAGTCTGTAAAATTAATTGTGGGGAATCTGGAATTCACATGGGCCCCAGGTACCTGGCATTGAGCTGGGAAGGTATTTTGAAGTGGAGCTGGGGAAGTTGAGCAAGGCCACAGGGAACAGAGTCTGGAAAAAAGATTTAAATGTTCTCCCTGTTTTGCCAATTTAATAATTTGTTTGTTCTATATCCATGTGTACATGGCTGTTAGAAGCCTCTTTCATCAAGCACAGCTCACACAATGCACTGCAGCTGTTGCAGTGAGTCTGGGTTGGTTTGGCCCTGGGGCTGTCAGCAGCAACACCTCAGTGGGGTCGGCGTCCTCCCTGCTGCCCTTTGCTCCAGGGGACCTCGAGTGCATGGTGGCCATTTGTCCTCTGCTGCAAAACACCGAAGTCAGAAAATCAAGCCCTGTAAGTCTGGAATTACGCAGTATGACAGATCATCAAACCCACTTTGTTATGGCCTGAGCTACCCGCCCTTTTGGAGCCCCGGAGTCGATTTACTGTTGGCACAGTCACTCACATGAATTCAAGTCTGCAAGGCTTTATTTCACAGGATATAAAAATCCCACCCATCACTCGTGCGCTCGCTGCTTCTGCAGTTTGGCTCATAGCAAGCTGTACCTGGTGCTTTGTGAACGCCTTCTGCAGCACACATGCAATGCCATGCCCATGTTCTGGCCTGGGGGCAGCTACAGAGCAAGGCCCCCCATGTCAGCAGCATGCAGGGCACACTGCCTGGGAGGGAAGTGTTGTTTGCTCAGCTGTGAGTTGTTTGTGGGCAGAACAGTTTGGGGAAGTGAGTTCTAGGAAAGCACCACTTTTCCCAAATGTTCCCCTTTCCTTGACCAGCAGCCACAAGCTTGCACGCTGCGGGGCAGCATGGGGCTGCCTGTCGCTATTTCTGTGACCCAGTTTTCTTACCTGGGTATTTGGTGAGCTGAGCTGGCCTGGATGTGCAATGACAGCTGGGGGAATAGGGAGCAACACCTCTTTCGTCATGTAGAAAACGTTACTTAAACTCCAACCTGAGCCACACCTATGTAAAAAGTCAGTTCTGGATCAGTGCTATTTAATGTTGTGTAGGTTAGAGCACAAGTCTTGAATGATTGATGCTGAGTCTCAGTAACATTGTAAAAAATATTTGCAGCTGAATGGCTGCAACATTTTGCCTGCCTTCTCCAGCCTGCCTCAAGAATGCTTATGAAACTAATGACATTGCTGCTTTGCTCGGGAAATACTGCTCCCTCTGTTCTGGCCCAGGTCTTGCCCATGCACCATATTCTCTATTAGGCTGCAGCAGGCTCTGATGCCGGTGTCAGCTCAATTTCCTCCTCTCAAGTGCATGCCAAGAGCTGGATGCCAAAAGCTGGCAGGGAAACAGCTCAGAAGAACCCAGGAACGAAAGAGGACACGGGAAGGATGCCAGAGCCTAAAGAAGTGAAATAGAGGAACTGCTGGGATGACGATTGAGAAGGAACTGCCACTCCCAGCACTGCTTCCCTTTGCCTCATAGAAGAGAAAGGAACCCTTAATGCTGGATACACTTTTGTCCTTTTTCTACAAGTCTTTCTGGGCTACCTGCCTGTCTGTCTGGGGAAAAGAGAGAACTACACCCCCAGACAAATCCTCTGCCAAAACGCCCTGTTCCACGCACACCTTTAAGCGATCCGAGAACGAGCAGATGACCAGATGGGAAGTGAGACGGCTGCTGGTGCTGTGTGGCGGCTGCAGGAGGGCCGTGGGGCTCGTGGCACTGAGGTGCTGTGCAAACCTGCAGAGGTCAGGTCGTGCTGCCCGCAGACACGAGGCCTCCAATGTGCTTGCAAAGGAGAGCGAGGCCGAGAAGAGCCTTGAGCCCGTGATGAGCACAGAGCTATGGGAGCAGTCAGTGCAGCTGCAGTGCTTTGCGTCTGTCACCTACTTGAAATGCTCATCACTCCCCTCAGCTGGTGCCTCCTCTAAACTGCTGTCAGTTGTTGCATTGCATTGCACCCATGGGCATCACTTTTCTGGGACGCACTTCAACTGTTTCCTGACACTGCTCCCGCGCCTCCTGGAGCAGCCGAGGTTTGCTGAGATCCCAGGAGCTCTGTCAGCCATCCGCTGTGCCCCCAGGAGGGCACAGTGTGGGCAGGGCCTGCATGGGGCTCCGGGGTTCCTTCCTCTGCTGGGAATGCAGTGGAGGTTTGCAGCTTAGGGGCTGGTTCCTTGCTATAAATATAAGCTGATAAGGAATTCGTGGTAGCAAAACTGTACGAACCAGGAAAAAGCTGAAGAGTTCCCAAATATACAGTCAGCAGTGCAGAAAACCTGTGTGGATGATTTACCTAATTAACAAATAGGCTTTACATACCCCATGGTGTCTATTACGCTTTTGAAGGAATTTATGAACAACCTACTATAATTAATATTGGTGATTTAAGTTAGGAAACTGATATGAATGAATTTCTTTAACAGTTTCTGGGTAAGCTTAATTATCTTCTCTGAGGGAAGTCACGTTTTTCTAGAGCAGCTCAGAAGGTCGCTTTTAAAATAGATGTGTGCACAGCTCAGGAAAGCAGCTGGCTGGGCAGCATCCTGAGCAGGACACAGCCCACACTGCAGCCGGCCATCCCCTCTTCCCTGGGCGAGGAGTTGCTGCACTGAGAGGGATGGCTGCACGGGGGCTGGGATGCCTGCACTGTGCACGGGGTGCTCAGCACAGCCAGCGTGAGCCCACTGTGGTGCCGCAGCTTGGGCCGTGCAGGCTGGGAGCTCACAGGCAGCTTCTTTATTTACAGTTTTCTGTGAATAAATCTGCTTGAGGGTTTAAACATTTGGTATCTAACCTCTTTTTCAAGCACTCCTTTGAGAAGTAGTGCCCAACTTGCATATAAAGAAAGCATCGCTTTTTAGTTCTGTTTGAGAGATTGAAATCTATCCAGTAAATAACGTTGTCCCACTCTGTACATCTGCCGGTATAATTGGTGAGATTGAAAGTAACGTTCTATTGACTTTTTTGGTATGTGCCAAGGCAGCCTGAAGCAGAGGGAGGTGGGGAATGGGAGCTGCCTGCAGGTGCAGAGCTACTCGAGTGATATTGCCCTTAGGGGAGAGCGAGGATGGAAAAATGGACACCGTGCAGGTAAACCCCAGTGACAAGAATGAGATCTGGGCACTGAACGTGCCATAAAGCAACTGAGGCCACGAGCACTGGAGAATCACCAGATAGTCTGTGAAACTCATGAATTTTCTGTTAAGAGAAAACGAAAATGCCTGTAATACCCAACAGCTTGGGACACTGCGTGATGTTGACATTCGAGCCCTTCCTCTAGGATTACATTTTTCAGGATTTTCCCTGTGGCTTTGGAAATCTCATCTGTGGCCGCTGCTGCTCGGTGAGCCTGCGGTGTGGCTGGGAGCACCACGTCCCGCAGGGCAGCCTGGCCTCGCCTGGCAGCTGGGGGCTGAGGAGGGGCCAAGTGCCCAGCACCTGTGGCAATGCAAAGTGCTGCCGGCGCCTGGCCCACGCGGGCTGTGGCTCCGCACCGAGCTGTGTGTGGCTCCACATCCTGTCCCTCATCTCCTCTCTCACCTTGTCCCCTTTGTTCTGATTTCCTTCGGTCAGGACGGGATCTTCAGGCACAGCTCTTTCTCAAGAGCTAAATGCCTCTGAAATATTTTAAATAGAGAGAGCTCTTCTCTTTTCACACCAGCCTTCAAAGTGATTTTAATTTAAAATCTCCCCCAAAATATTGTCTCTCAGACAAGAAAAGCTGGCCTTGAATCGCTGTGAGCATGTAGGCTGTGTTGTCATTGCGGGGCTGTGGCAGCTGCCAGTTGGACTGGAAGCATCGTGTGGCACTGCTGTGGGTGAGCACACGGCTGGCGCTGCTGGGGATGCCTGTAGTGCTCGGGGGTTTTACTCCTCCGGGAGCTGCTGTGTCCGCGTACATCCCACAGTGCCAGTGCTCTGGGGCACCCGCCCCGCCACGTGAGCTCGTGTCTGCTCACGTGTCACAGCGAGAGCTCACTTGGTGCCCCACTGCAACGCTGTGAGACTGCAGTGCAGGAAGGTGCAGCTCGCTCTTAGACTACATGCAGGTAGTGAAGGTCACTGCTGTATTTTACAACAGTGACATTAATTTAAAAATCCATCTGGCTATCTGTGAAGTTGAGGATGAAAACAAGTGAGCTATACCTCTGCTTTGCCTCTGGTGCTGGCTGACTCAGGCTTTGTGAACAAAGCCTCCCTCTTTCAGAGAGCTCAGCGCCTGGGGTTCTCGTTGCATTTCTGGACAGCCTGCAGTAGATGGAACTTTTCTGTGGGCTCAGCGCAGGGCAGGGCAGCCCTGGTGAGCAGCACTGCCCCCGGCCCTGCAGCTCCAAGCAGGGATTTGCTTCTGGGCGTCTCTTATGAAGTAACCGACACTTTTGGGCTGGGAATGAGCTCCACAGTGCTCTGGGGCCTTTGGAGCTGTGCTCTGACACTGTCTCATCCAGGCAGGTCTGACTCAGCTTTTCTTTCCTCCAGGACTGCTGTGAGCATCTTTCTGCTTGCTTTAGGAAGGTGGTCCTTTTCCTTCAGGTGGATAACCACAAATGTTAAAAATGCACAGACATTTTTTTCTTTTTTTCCCCACTACTGTTAAACCATTAGCTTTTCTCATGCTGTGTACTTTTTTTGTTTGTTTGTTTTATGACAATGTGTTTTTTGTCCTCTTTTTCTTTTCCTCCTTTGGACATTCATATCAGCATACATTTATGTGTCTATGAATTTATACACATTTAAATAATAGCTAATGGGTATGCCATTGTGACTTTCTTACTGATTAGGAGGACATGAGAAATGAGTGCCAGCACAACTCAGTGCAGCTTTTTCTCTGTAAAGCAGCTGTGGTTAAGCTTAGGACATGCTGGGCTTTGCTGGCCTGGTGTGAAGGTCTTCATAAGAGCCACATGGAATGGCATCACAGGAACCAATCTGTCCTGCAGCTGACGCAATTCTCCTGGGATGGTGGCACAGCCCCTGCAGGTGCTGCGAGGAGAGGACTTGGTGACAAACAGAAGTTTGGTTCTCTCCCCACCTTTGTGTTTCACAGAACTGCAAAAGAAGCACAGCCAGCACACACATGCTGAGCTTAAAAAAAGGGAAACAGGAAACCAAACATTGGGGTGTAACTGAAGAACAGGAGGGCTGCTATTTTTGTCTTTGAGCCTTCCTGACATGGTCCCACTCAGCTGCTGCATCCCCAACAAATGCAGCATTTCCTCTTCACTGCATTCAGCTCCCAAGCCAGAGAACCTGCTCAGATAGAACTGTTCTCATGCTGTTGCTAAATTCCCCGCCTCAGCTCTCAGGGCTGTGAAAGCTTCTTCAGCTGCTCAGTACTGTGGGATGCTTGGCCTCACGATGAAGCTCTGCCAGCCGGCTGGGCAATGTCCCACCACACTGAGTGCCCAGTACTGCGGTGCAGCAGGAGCCCGGGAGCGGGGAGACAGAGGTGGTAGAAATCAGGTCAGAGCACAGTGTTGTTGGGAGCAGAGGGAAGCAAACAGGCTCTACAAACAGTCCCCAAAGCTTTGCTTTTAAAGATTGCTGCTCGTGCTGCACTTCTGGCATTGCTCTGCGTGCTGCAGCCACAACCAGGAGAGGCAGCAGATGGGGCCTGGACAGACATGCCCCGAGCTAATTACTGCGGTGGTTTAATTACTGCTCCCGTTCCTCCCCAACTGGCTGCTACCACTGCCCTGCCAGGAGTAACTGCCCGCTGCAGGGACACCAGCAGTGCCCCTTGTAGCTTCTCCATGTGGGGAGAGAGCCCACACGTCCTCAGCCAGATGCAGCACTTCAGGCTATGAGCATGCATTCGCCTCTCAGCAGCCCTGCTCCAAACAGGGCTGACACCGACCTGCGGCTACCGAACACCACGTCTGTACTGCCCAGTGTGCAGCAAGGCAGCGATCTCACACTCAGAAACATTGCTTGTTTATTTCCCACAGACTGAACTCACACACTAAACTATCTGCACAAGATTTATACACAAAAGTTACCAAGTTGATAACGTTCCTGTCCGTTCTCCTCACCTGCCGTGCAGTTATACATGGCTGACTCTGTACTTTCACTACTGCACATGGCTGGGGAAGGGGCCTCACCCAGGCAGGGGTCTTTTTGACCCGTGAATGTGACTGTAGTGTTCCGATGCAGGCAGTTCAGCTAAGGATACACAGACCATGGGTTTTCTTGCCAAGCTGGCGATGTCCCTGAAGTCTCCTTGTTAACGTTTCCTTCAAGGCCAGCCAGCTCTGGGAAGGCCCTGGTTAAGGACACCCAGTATTTGTTCTTCTCGTACCTGATATACTGCTAGCTCAGTTTGCTTAGGAGTTGCCTTCACCAGTGGAAGGCGGCCTGCTGGCACGTCTTGTGCTCTGACTGCAGCAGTGCTGCTCAGCACACACCTCTGCCCGCGGCTCCCACCGTGCCTTCCAGCCCCGCTCCGCAGCTGCCGGCTCAGATGGAGCAGGGTGGGATGGAGGGGCCCTCCCAGCGCTCCCACAGGCCTGAGCTGGGGATGATCAATCAGCAGCT
Source organism: Perdix hodgsoniae (assembly GCA_035772895.1). NCBI lineage: Eukaryota > Metazoa > Chordata > Aves > Galliformes > Phasianidae > Perdix > Perdix hodgsoniae. Next base: position 7,681,497 of record JAPSGF010000029.1, on the reverse strand, counting down.
GCCTTTGATGAAGAGGCACAGTTAGCGCCGTCCGGCCTCTGCTGTTAATCATGCTTCCTTTGTGCCGCTGGTGGCAGCTTGTGGCGTCTATAGGCACGATAACGCTGACGTTTCTCTTTTCATCTCTTCCTTCACCGCACTTCTCTTTCTCGCGCTTGCCTCTCTTTGAGTGCTTTTTATTGTGCTAAGCAGCACGGAAACTGTAACAGGAATCGAGTCTCCTCTGTCAGGTGAAATGTAGCTCAAACAGATAAGCGAGGCCCTCTGTGGTCAGCCTTTCTCTGAGGAGAAGGAAAAACAAAGGCAGAAGCCCTGACCGTTTTCCTTCCCCTCTTTTTGCACATTTGGAGAAAGGCACGGCTGAGCCGTGAAAGAGGAAAGGGTTCCTCCTCAGCCGTGCTCTGCTGAGAAGGGGCTCTTCAAAAAACCCCAAACTTTCTACTCTCCTTTCAGGAAATGACACCGTCGTGCTGGAATTTAAATGAAGCTGTGAATGTAGCTGGAGCCCTGGGCTTCACCGGGAGAAGGCCCCCTCAGCTGGCTCTATTCAGCTCTAATGAGGGCTGAATTCGCCGTGAAAGGCGTGCTTTCCATTTGGCCCCTTTCCTCCATCAATTGCTGTCAGTGTAACAGAAGGCCCCGCGCAGCTCCCCCGCCCCGTGTGCCTCTCCGGGCTGTGCTGCGCGAGGCCGCCCGGCCCCGACACGCAGCGCTGAGCCCCACACAATGCCGCTTTGTTGGGGCCACACAGCGAAGCCGCAGTTTCCCAGGCTTTTCCTTTCCCCCCTCCCGCTGCGGCGACGCGGGGCTGCGTGAGCGGGCGCTGAACAAAGGCGTGAGAGCTCAGACATCCGCGCTGCCCGCGGTGGCGACCGGGCTGCGGGGAGGGTGGGAAGCGATCCAAACTGTGACGGCCCGTGGGCCGTGCGCTGCTGGCTGACACCGGCCGTCCTGCGAGGGAAGTGACCGCGATGTGCGGCTGTGGATGTGGCGCGGAGCGGGAACGTGTAGCGCACTGCAACCGCCGTGCCCTGCGCATGTTGGGCAGTGTCACAGCGGGGCAGGAGGGCAGGACGGCCCACACCAGCCCACACAGCAGCTGGGCCTGCTGGCTGCAGTCGGTCCGTGGCAGCTGCGGGCTGTGGTTGCGCGTTATGGATCCCAAAGTGCCTACAGACACGGCGACTAACTTTGCACTGCAGATGGAGAAACGGCGATCGCGTGTGCTGTATTAATTGCAGACAATAAATAGCAGCGACCCCGATGTCAGAAAGAGAGTCAGTGCCCAGCAGCCACTGTCACATTGGAGTGGTTGCTTGGCTTCAGCTGGACTCGATGTAAAATGTTTGTGAAAGCTCTGCTTTGTGGGTTGAGCCCAGAAACTGCTGTCGCCTGCTTCCCCGTGCCCTGCTCCCTGAGCCACATCACCTGAAACAAGGCCTCAGAAAAATCTGATTCTTATTGGTGGGATGCGGAGTTGCAAGCAGTCCTGATCTGCACGGTGCACAGCCGCTGCTGGGGCAAACTGATGAAGGAGCAGCTGCATCTTGCATGTGATCAAAATGGGCTCAATCCTACAAATGAAAATTGCAATCATATAACCTGCAGAGTGGAGCTGAAAACAGCTCTTTGTATGGTAGACTTAAGGTCTGCAGGATCTGGCCTTGTGTCTGCACTCATTGATACTGCTAAATGTGATTGATTGTTCATAAACACCAATTCAGGGATGATAAAAAGACATTGTTAAAAGAGCAGCGAGCTCCTCCTCTCATGCAAGTTCTTTTTTTGGTCTGTTGCTACAGCAACTCTGTGCTAAGAACAAAGATGACAGCAAGATATTAAATTTTACAGCAACTCAATTGACTCTTGATTTGTCTTCTTTTTTGCCTTCAGTAACTGAATCCTACTCCACTAATTGTGTTAGATTGCAGATAGAAATCATGCCTTCCTGTGGCAGGGATTCCTGTGTTGCTTTTTCTTCCTTCCCCTTAGAAATCAATTACATTGAATTAATTCATTTAAATCCAGTGGGTGATTATAACCGCTAGATTATTTGGATCTCTTTCTTTGATGTGTGGACATCTTGTATTTTAAGCCGCAGCTCATATTCTTTTCCAAAAGCCCCAAAGCCTTAATATTCTTTATTAAGAAACAAGCAGTTCTTGGCAAATTCGTTTTTGTCAAAGTTCAACTCATGCCAATGGCACAGATCAAAAATGTACATTCAAAGTTACTGTAGCAGAGCTCATCTGAATTCACGAATGCTGAGAGTTTTTAAAGGAACACCGCTTTCCAGCTCCATTTTTCCCACTCTACCATCTCCGTTCCTCTCAGGACATGAGAAGGCCATTCACACCGTGTCTCTGGGCTCACTTCTGCATGTGCAAAATCACCGCATTACGGCAGAAAGAATGTGAGCAATGACCATACAGCCTCGGGTGGAACTGCCATCCCAGGCCTCAGCTGTCCAAGGTCGAGAGCTTCTGCTTGGAGACAGTGGAAGGTGACATCTTGGAGCAAACATTCTGCTGCTCTGCGTTTGCCTCTCGGCTACCCACAGAAAAGGCAGCTCTCGGCAGGACTCACCATGTGCTCATTGCTGTGCCAAGGGATGCAGAGTGGGAGGAGGTCTGAGAGGTTTGCCTGAGGTGCCACAAACCTTGTGCTGCTACCAAACCTAGTGGATTCCTGGGCATAGGTAGTCTGAACCGAACGATAGCAGCCTTCTGTCAGCAAAGCACAGGTCAAATTCCATCAAAACAACACATTTGATTCAGTCAGACTCCATCGGTCCACACCGAGGCCTTGCAGCCCGGGCAGCCAGGCTGGCATGGGGCAGATCTGCACCACGTGCTGGCAGAGGCTGACCCTGTGGGCAGGGGGAGGGCAGCTGGTGGGGCTGGAACCTCTCCTGGGAGCGCGGCAGTGGGACGCTCTGTGGAGAGGAGAGAATGAGGAACTGGAGATAAACATCAACAGCATGAAGAGAAATGGGTTGGCTTGAGCATATATTAATATGGCGTATTTATTTAACTCCCGATCAGCTGGAAAATAACAGTATGGCTCTGGTAGTCTCAGCTTCAGCAGCCGTGCGCAGGAGTGGCTAGCCCAGGCACAAGGTTGTGTTTTCAGTGTGAGATGAGATCTAAGGAAGCAGAGCAATGGAACAAACTAGAAACAAAGTGTCTTTTCCCTGAAAGCTGCTGTGCAAAAGCACTTGCTTGTAGGGTTAAACAGCATGGGCAAAAGCACCCCAACCTGCCCTAGGGCAGGACTTCAGTAGCCAAGCAAGTTTCAGATGCACACTGATACTAGATGTTGATAGGCCCTTCCTAAAGAGCTGAGACAACCGGGTCTTCTGCTGGGACAACTCTGAGTGTGGTGCTCTGGGAGGAAGGATGTGGGTTGCTTTGGATGCTGCATGCTACAGGAGCAGATCCTCAGCCACCTTCCTCTGCGCCGCGCTGCACCCCTTCCCTGGGGAGTCAGCAACACATCACCCACAGAATCTGCAGAGCGCAGCGGGAAATGAAAGTACAGCTCTGACTGCACGGTCTCTGTAATCTCCCTGAGGAAATGAGAGGTAACAGATCTTTATCAGGAAACTGTTAGCAAGAGACCTTTCACAACTGCTTAAGCAATGTGCACGGCAACTTTAGCCTTGTATAGCCAAAGTCTTGGTAGGCTCAAATGCCTTTTACAGGAGAATGACAGCAACAGGAAAGAAGTGCCATTGGCAGGTTGTTCATCATGATACCTCGTGCTTTTAGGCACAAGTAAATATTCTCCATTTCTTGGTGATTTGCATTACTGGCCAGTGTAACACTAAATTCTGCTGTGAATACAAAGGCCTAACAACGGCAAAAAGGACGTGTTCAGAAGGGCTTCTACTTAAAGAGCTGTGTTTTGCTTCTCTGAATGGGATGCTTGTTTCCAGTGGACATTAGGGAGGTAACGTGCTAATAACCTGGAAAACAGATGGTGCTAGCTCTCACCACAGTTTGCTGGAGGAGGCCTTGCTTGGTGCTGCCCAAATTCACTACTCCAGAAGCGTCCCAGCACAGCCAGTGGGCGCACGGGGCGCCCTGCAGGCACAGCTCTTGAGCTGCGCTCCTGGGACAGCCTGCAGGTCTGTGCTGGGGAAACTGCTGTGTCAGAAAGGCTGTAGATAGAAGTGGTAGCAGCTGGCTGGTTCTCTCCTTCCTTTCCTCTTTTGTCTGAGCATCTCAAATGGCTGAAAAACATTTAAAGCATCGCAGCCTTCTCGAGTTTTCACACCGGGACTCTAAGGCACAGCGCAATCAGGGCTGCTCTGCTTTGTTCTTTTGTGTGCGGTACTTTTGGGTGCAGAGAAAGGATACGTCCCTACAGCTATGTCAGTGCCAAGCTACCACGGCACCCTGCTACACAGATTGAAAGGGCACAGAGAGAGGACCGGTTCTCTTGTTAACACAAGATTGCAAAACTTTGCTGGTGGAAAAAAAAGTGCACAACACTGACAAAAACAAAACGCGGTGCAAGAAGCTCCCATAAGATGCAGCTCCAGTTCATTTCACTCTGGGAAACTTATCTGTGGAAGTCTTCCTCCAGCAGTGCTGCCTCACGGATGCCTGTACAGCAGAGGAGCACCAGGTGGGTCCCAACTCTGCGGTTCAGGGAGGACCCGGCGCTGCTGTTCCCTGCAGGAGGTGACGGCGGTGCTGAGCTGTCCATGCGTCCATGAGCCATGCAGAGCCCAACCAACACCTCAGCTCCGGTGTCAGCCGGACCCCCAGGCACACCGGCACCGTGCCGTGCAGCCAGGGGCCGACAGCCATGGGCTGCACAACACGCTGTGCACGGTGCACAACACGAAGCACTGACAGCCTGACACTGGAAACAAAGAGTGCAGGACAGCTTCTACTTCAAGATTTTTCCTTAATCTAGGAATTGCTTTAAGCAAACATTACCTCTGCTTCCTGAGCACACACAAGGCTATTGCCCTGGAAGTAATCTGCATTAGCCGTACTGGAGTGACCACGTTGCCATAGTTACTGCTGGGCTCTGTATCCCCCAAGCCTGAAGTATTTATTACGATTAAATCCCATCCCATGCCATTCTTCATGCAAAAATCCTGTGCTGAAGGTGTCACAAAGTGAATTATAATCACATCCCTCCTCTTAGAAAGCTCCTTTAAGTACAAATCCCACAAAAAATTTTAGACTGTTGTTTAGCAAATGTCATTAATTTCTTACTGGGTGATTTTTCCTCAGACATTGCTGCTTCTTTATTTTTAGTGATATTTTAGTAGCAGAAGACCCTGACTATTATATAATTTCATGTTTGCTTTTTTATTTTTTTTTCTCTCACCTTTGTATTGAGGATTGTTTTGGTAAAAGATGTTTTACATCCTCAGCTACAAGATGCCAATCTCAGAGCCCACCCCATGGAGCCAATGTGGTGAGGAAGCTGGAGCTGTGCCTGGGACACACCTCAGCACTGGAGCACGCTGCTGCAGGCTGCAGGTACCTGGCGGTGCTGCAGGGAAAGGAACTCACCGTGCACCGAATATTTAAAAATGTTCTGTGAGTCTCTTTTCTTCTGTGGGTTTTGTTTATCTTTTCCCAGTCATAGCAGTCTTTGCTGCAATAAGAACGTTGAGTTGCAATCTCTGTTCTTTAAAAGTATGTAATTCCTGCGTGACCTCACCTTGCTTTGGGAAATTACGTGGCATTATTTTATACCATAGATCTTTGTTTCACATCCCAAATGCACAGTTGCCAGAGATTTCCTGGAGGAGAATTCCTTCACACCTCCCAGCTTTCCTTGGCATCCCCCCATCAGCCCCACTCCAAGCACAGCTCCAAGAATCCTTTTTCCAGGAGGCAAACCCTGAGCCTGGCTCACACCCCGAGCCCCAGCCCTTTGGCAGTCCCCCTGCCAGGCAGGGCCGCAGATGTTGCTCACACAGCTGCAGGCTTCTGCTTGTCCATGAGCAGCGCTGCAGGCTGGGATGTGCGCGTGTCCCCGAGCACCTCGTCCTGCCCCGCCTCAGGGAGCCGCAGCACTGCTGCCTGCCTGGCACAGCCCTTGCCACCATCCCTTTCTTCCACCGGAGGGGTTCTGCCAACCCTGTGCTTTGGTGGAGGGCCAGATGTACCGCCTAACCTGTGCGCTGGGAGCAACAGACAGTCTGCAGGGTGCTGGGCATCAGCACATCAACAGGGGCATTGTGCAGGTTCCCTGTGTTAGTCTGTTTACCTCCTGAACCTTGGACAGGTGATTTGCTGCAGCCTGCAGCACGCTGCAGACGCTCCTCTCCAATCACTGCGAGTTGTTACTGTCTCCTTTTCCACAGCCAGCTCCCTAGAACAGATCCCAGCCCTGCTCAGCCCCTCTCCAGGGGTCCCACACACATCCCATGTGGGCAGATCCCCTCAGGAGCCCTTGCTCCATATCCCTGCATGCACCAGGTCCCAGCACAGCTTGCTTTGCCCCTGTGCTGCAGCTTGGCTCCTCCGGCCCTGCTGGAGCTGTGGGGACGTGTGGCTGCTGTGCACCTCACCGCTTGCCCTCTGCACCACGCAGGGTGCTTCTTCTGCAGCAGCGCTGCTGCCTCTGGCTGCTCTTTGCCCCTTCTTGTGGCTGCTTGCGCTCAGAATGCTCTTCTGTGTTGCAGGCCGAGGCTAGGTAAATTATTTGTTTAACAGGCTTGGTTTATTCTTTGTAAGCTGGCAGAATAACTGTGAATCATCACATCCCCTTGCATTCATTGGGCTTCAGAGAGACACCAACAAAAGGATTCATTGTGCAGAGCAGCAGCCTGAGCTCAGCCCGGACCAGGAAGACGTGTGGAGGCCCGGTTTGATGGGCTGGGAGCGCAGGCAGTGCGGCACAGGGAGCAGCGGGAGCCACTCGGGGACCTGCTGTGTTCTTGTGCCACAGGCATCTGCTCCCCAGCCCCTGGGAGCGGCTCTGCTTGGCCGGGGCCACGTGCGGGCAGGCGCCTCGCCGCGAGGAGGTGCGGAGCCGCGCCGCGCTTTGCTGAGCGGCGGCACTGGCGGCGTCTGGGGCGCCCCGCTGATGCCACTTCTTAAATACCGCCCCAGGCAGAGGGCGAACCGGTGGGAGCTGAGCAGCCCTGGGGGAAAACGTGCCTGGCAGCCCCCGCACAGCCCTGCTGCTTTCTGCCGTCTCGTGGCCCGCCTGCCCGGAGCCGCCGTAAGCGCGGCGCTGCTACGGGCAGAGCCCCGCTGCGCTCCCGCCCTCGCCGTACCCAACGCCGCCGCCTCGGAGGGGCGGCCCGACAGCCCGGCAGCTCCCCGGCCCCAGAGCCGCGGCGCCCAGAGCCGCGAGGCCCGGCAGCACGGGGCGCAGAGCCGCGCCGCCCCGCCCCTCCGCCGCTCCTCGGAGCCGCGAGTCGCTCCTCCGCCGGGGGCGGGGCGCGGTCGACCCGCCCGCAACCTGAGCGCGGGAGCGGCACGGGCCGGG
>JAPSGF010000029.1:7612821-7673627 GCA_035772895.1 Perdix hodgsoniae | reverse complement strand
GCGCCCTGTGTGCGCCCTGTGTGCAGCCCTGTGTGCGCCCTGTGTGCGCCCTGTGTGCAGCCCTGTGTGCGCCCTGTGTGCGCCCTGTGTGCAGCCCTGTGTGCAGCCCTGTGTGCAGCCCTGTGTGCAGCCCTGTGTGCGCCCTGTGTGCAGCCCTGTGTGCGCCCTGTGTGCAGCCCTGTGTGCAGCCCTGTGTGCGCCCTGCGTGCTGCAGCGCTGCTGGGCGGAGGGCCCTGGGGAGGGGCTGCCTGCTGACTCGGTGCCATTGTTTATTTTCTCGCATTTCAGTCTTTTGTAGCTGGCTTTGAAGAATGATGTAACAGTCACAACACGCTCTGCTCAGTGCCAATTACCTTTCCACTTGTGTGTAATTTGGGCACACCGATGTTATTGCACCATGCTGTAAGGCAGATGAAGTGTTCTCTCAGCCCGTGGTGATGTTCTGTTCTCCAGGGGGGATCCGTGTGTCCACGGTTGCAGGCAGTGCTGTGGTGCTGTGGGGCTGGGCAGGCTGCTCCAGGCTGCAGCTGGGCTGGGGCTGCTCTGCTCCAAAAAGTTCTGCTGCAGACGGCCGCAGTGTTTGTTTTTTTCTTGTGTTTGTCACTGGAATATTCATTTGCCACGATCACTCTTGGCCTGACATCTGTCATAGCCTCATGGGCTCCGTATGTTGCATCATTAATGCTGGGGTTATGTATAAAGATGGTTTATTGCAGCACGGTGATCACATCTTGGGTGGATTTCTGGGCAGCAGTAACATAGGCTGAGTATTGATGGGGCCGTAATCATTCTTAGGTGCTATTTGGTACTTTGGTAATATTCGTGCCTGTTACGTCTCTAAAAATGTCCAGTTCCTGACTGAGGGCATCCGCTCTCCTCTTGTGTCTTGGCAGCAGTTAATGCAGGTTTCCCTACACCTGAGGCCAGAGTGATGCAGAAGCCAGAGGAGCCCTCAGGGGGTGGCTGCATTGGTGTCACACAGCTGGCACGCGGGGTCTTGTTGTCACCCAAGCCCTGGAGGGCAGTGGTGGTGACACAGATGCTGCCTCGCAGTGCCTGCTGCCCTCGGCTCAGGCTGCATCGCTACCCCAGGAACCTGCTTTTCACTTTCAGGGGTTTGGTCACTCTTCTGCTCTTATCTATGCCTGTGCTGGAGAGTTCTGGGCACCCAAATCTCTAGAGAAAGACTAAAGTGGGAAAGAAGCAATGAGGGGGAGAAGAGAGTGTGAGGGTGAAGCAGACTTGCAGAAACCAACTGCTGCCACAGAACAACTGCCATGTGATGATAAAAAAAGAAAACCTGTAATGGAGGATCTGAGCACAGCATGGCTGTGATCCCCATGGAGGGGTTAGGGAGAACACGGGAGAGAGCTGGAAAGCCCCACACATGGGCTGCAGGGAGTGCTGGTACGGATGGAGGTGGAAATGATCTGCAGTGGGTTGCCTCTGAAAGTGTCGCATCAGAGATGGCTGGGTGCTGGCCAGGCGTCTTGGAAAGGAGCAGCCACCTCACAGTGCTCGAACACGGGGTTGTGTGAGCTTTGTAGAGGGGTTTGACAGGTAGCTTGGCAAAGCGTGGCAGAGCAACAACAAAGAACAGTATGTTGCTTAGGCTGACTTTGGGGAAGTTGTGCTGGCAGCCCTCCTGCCGGGGTCCATTGGCAAGTAGGGTGGCAGGGGAATGGTGTGTGATGGGTGTGGGGCTGAGCCCTGAGCTCCTGTGCCCAGGGCACCGCCGTGTCCTAAAAATTGGTAGGTGCACCATTTGTGTGGGAGGTGTGAATGGTGTAAGAAGGACTTAACTGGAGAATTATCTTCCTGCACAAGGGTGTTTTATCAGCTATGATGACCCTGTATCTCTTTTCCCTCTTTGGAGAATTGTGTCTGCTCTTCTCATGGTGGGATGGAGTCATTCTGAAAATGCTTTAAGGGTGTGGATGTGTGTGCACACGTGGGGAGTGCTGCCATCTGAGTGCAGCCGTGGCTGTGGGGGGCCGATAGCACGGGTGTGTTGTGCTGTGTGTGTGTGCAGTGCCTGCAGCCTCTGGTCTTCATGGTTAGCAGCAGTGGTAGCTGGGCCCTGCTCCTGCTGCAGGCTGCCCATCCTTCTGGCTCTCTGCGGTGTTTGCCACCTGTCTGTGCACGGGGACCTCTTCCTTTCACTGACAGGCATGGCCCTGCACGCGGCCTCTCCTGTCAGTCCCATGCTGAGGGTCCTTGCTTTCCCTTCTGCTGTGCTGCATTTCACTTCAGCTGTCAGGCAGACTGGCCCCGCTCCGCCTGCAGGTGCTTGTGTGGCGGTACCAGAAAGGAGACACGAAGGGTACCTCTTAGGAGGCAGCTTTCCTTATTTGTCTGCCTTAAATGTACAGACAGGAAAGGCAGCATTAAAAATAAATGCTAATGAAGGTATGACTGCGTATTTACAGCTGCCACATGAAAGCTGCTTGCAGAATGCAGAGTGCGGTGGATCCTTAGATGCAGCATTTCATACATGCAGTTTTAATTGGACTGTCTGGCCAGAATGATAAACAAATGTGTTTTCTTCCTCATTACTCTTGAGTGCATGATTTGTTGTTTTAAATGCAGCAAAACAAACCAGTTTTAGTAATGTAGACAGAACTGTCTATAGTGAAGTGTAGTAAATCTTGCAGAAAATAGGGCGTGCTGTTGATTGGCTATTAAATTTCGTATTGCTTCCTGAAGCTTTTTTTAATCCCGGGAAAATTCAGGTCATTGTATGATCTGTGTGGTGATTGTTGGCAGAAAGGCTGCTGTGAGCCGATAGCATCTTGTTCTGTCAGATGCTGGCAGGTGAGGAGCATCCCTGGTGATCCTCAAGGCGATAGCCTTCAAACGGCGCAGCTGGATGCGGAGATGAGTTCTTACACATAAAGGACTCTTAGTTGCTGTGTGAGCTGGGAATAGAACAGGTTTTGATTGATTTAGCATACAGAAACATTAAGAAGGCTGACAGACCTGTGGCCAAAGAGAACCAAAGTGTTTTTCCCATCTTTACAGGAGAACCACAGCTTAGGTTAGTTTATAATTGCTTGTTAGCTTCACTGTATTTTTGCTGTTGCAGCGGCTGCGTCCTTTCATGTCTGTTCTCATCTCCCCACACAATGGTCTCTTTCCACTTTGCTCAGAAAATTTTGGGAAAACTTACACCCTGAATTATTTTCTGGGCTCGCAGCTCGGTCGAGTAGGAAGCTTGCTTACCACTGGGGAGGCATCCAGGCTTGGAACCCAGCAGCCCAGGCAATGCAGTGGTTCTATGCCAGAGGACAAAGCGCCGCCCTTGGGCGGGCCGGAGGTGGCTGCTGAGCATTCATGGAGCCGTCTGCACCAAGACTCTGATGGAACTGATCTTGTTTCTCCTCTTAGACTTCAGAACCAGCACTCGCTTGCTTCTTGTGTGCTGACTCCCATACAGGCTTGTTTGTCTGTCTTTACCCTCACTGGGTCTGATGGTGTTGTCCTGGCAGGTGTGCTGTGTGTGGGACCCTCCTGTGCCATGGCTGGGAAGGCCGTGGCAGAGCAGAGGAGAACGTGGGTGCAATTCATAATGGAGATGAACTGAAAGTCTCTGATGGAAAGAAATTGGATCCATCAGATGTTTTCTGCTATGCTAACACCCAGGGTGCTTCAGCAGAGGCACGCTGTCCCACAGCCAGGTGTGTGCATACGGCAGGGGCTGGGTTCCCCGTGCTGTGCCGGGGGCAGCAGCTGGGCGGTGTGTCCTGCCCTGCTGTGGGGCAGCCATGGCGTGCGGCAGCGGGGCTGTGGGGCCTTGGGGTTCTTATGGAGGCTGCTCTGCGAAACAGAAACGCAAGGCTGTTGGCCCGCATCGCGCCTGTTGCCAGCTGGCTGAGGGCCTCCTGCCCTCACAGCTTGGGCAGCTCCTGGGTCGTCTCCTTCCTTTTGGTGAAAGAAATCTCCTGAACAGATACGAATTCTCTTGTCCTTTGGGCCTCGGTGCGTGCGAGCAGCAGTGGAGCAACCGGCGCTGCCAGCAGAACTCCTGAAGATTGGTTTCATTTCAAACTTTGCCGCTGTGACTTTCTTCCAGTGCACTGAGAAATCAGAATTTGGCTGTGCTTGGCAGCGTGCTGCAGCGAGGAGACCTCCGTTGGCCCTTGCTCTGCTTTGGAGGTCTGCTGTATGTCCTCAAGCCCCCGGGGCCTCGTGTGGACCTGTGGTGTGTCGGCCCTCTGAGATGTGAGTCCCTCCAGCTGGGCCCGGTGCCACCACAGCCCCTGAGGGCCGGGAGCTGCCGCTCCGGCTGTGTCTCTAAACCTGATGGTTTCCTTTTCACTAGCTGATACAGGTGGATGCAGCCGGACTACTGATCAACCTGTCCTTGTCCCGATGATGGCAGGAACCTCCCGCAGCCCGTACTTGTGGCCCCACGTCAGGATTTCTGAGGGTTCTAGGAGTGCAGCAGCAGGTAGACCTCAGGTAGTTTATGGCAGTTCGCCTTTGCAAGGTGCAGCATTCACAGTTCAGTGTGTGCTGCTGTCAGGAGCAGGATTTACTCTTCTGTTCTGCTGGCCCATTTGAAGTGGGGAAAAAAGCATCCCTTTGAGCTCTTACATTTTTGTTGCCTGGATTTGGCTTTGTTTCCATAGCTGTTTTTCAGTCTACCACCCCCAGCAGTGACATCAATCACCTGAAATGCATTTACTGCCTTCAGAGGCATCTGTAGTCCTACCGTGTGCTCAGTGGCTGCGTGGGTCAGGTGAGCACCACGCGCTGGCTGCTGCAGGGCTGGGAACAGGGCAGTGCTGTGGGCATTGCTGGCTGCTGCCACGCCGTGGCACGACGTGAGCGGCCCTTGCTGCAAGCTGAGGGGTGGTTTGAGCCCAGGAGGCTTTTGCTGTGCGGCCAGCAAAACAGCCTCTTCAAAAAGGATGAATATTTCTTACTAATAGCTATTGTGCTGTGTTTGCCCCACCTCTGTATGTGTTATTGGTATGTATCATAGCAGCAAGGGAGGACACAGAAATGAGTAAACAGCGTTAGCCCACGCGGTGACGATGGTAATAATAGTTGATACCTATCACTGGTGACCTCCTTAGGGTTTCCAGTCTGCTCCTGCTTTGTACCTGAAGTTGTTGGATGCACTTTAAGGTTTTGACACCTCCAAGAGCTGTATGCTGGAAAACGGGCCCAAGATGACTTATTCTGGTGTCCCTTTTCTCACCTCTGGAAGGCAGCTGCAGTGTGTTGGGAGAGGCAGCTCCAGGCAGCGTATTGCAACACACGGCGTTAGGAGAGGAAGTAGTGTATCAACATGAAATTGCTGGGGGGTTTCTTGGCTGTGATGTTATTCCCCAGGCTGGGGTTGGGTCAGCATGATGGGGACAGTGTGTATTGGAGTGCCACAGTGCTGCGGGTTGTTCTGGCAGAGGGCTGCCAGCAGCTTGCTCTTAGAGTGCCTGTGAAAAATGGCACCATCAGCAGCACGGCAGCCTCACGTGCCAGGCTGGGGAATATACGGCCACATTATTTATCCCAGTGCTGTCATTACTCATCAGCGAGGAGGCAGCTGTTAGGATCCTATCTGTGGCAGGGAGGGAGAAGTTCTAAATCATCCTCTTTGTTTTAAATCACACCCTTTGTGTTAAACCATTCTTTTTATTCTATATCTTACCCTTTGCTTTAAAAACAAGGATATGTAAAGAGATGTGGTCTTAGAGTTCCATGTGGCAGTGGGGTCCCTCTGTCCTCATACTCTGTACAGAGGGACGTGGGAGCTGGAACTGACATAAGGGACTGGCTGGGGGGTTCTCTGGCTCACACACCTTGTGCTGTAGTGTTGCTTTACAATGTTCTGCTGCCCTAGCTGATGGGTGCTAATGAGCAAACAGTTCATTAACTTCGCCAGGGTCCTTTTCTGCCTGCTGAAGCCATGCTGACGCCCAGGGAGGTTCTCTGTAAGGATGCCTGGTTCTGCAGGCTATCGGTCTGGGTCTTGAAACTTAAGGAAAAATTGCACTGCCTCTCTGCATCCAACAGCCTCAGAAAAGAATTTGCATTAGCATCCATCGCTCTTCTTTCCTCTGGAGTTAGAGAACTGTTCTGAATAGGGAGGGGTGGGAGAACATTTTACTTGTCTTTTTTGACTAGACCTTTGGGAGGAACTGTCATGTATTTGGCAAGGGATTGCACTTGCCATCATGTGTCTCACTGCTTAAAGCAGCTCTGTAAAGTATTGCTGTCTAGTCCGGAGAATTGAACTGCCTACATCCTAACAGAAAATTATTAAGCTTCGCCGCTGCACTTACCATTGCTACACTTTCTTACTTGTGTCTGTGTTGGATGGCTGAGAGAAGAGAAGAGATTGCTCCTTAGGAGGATATCCTTGATTTTCAGTTCTGTCCCAGTGCCCCAGCCCCTATGGAACAAACAGCGGAGGGGGTGCAGCTCTCTGGCGCTGGGGTTTTGGCTGTGGGCTCCAGGCTTGGTCAGTGTGCAGGTAGTGAAGCTCACTGGAGCGATGGGGGAGGCTCAGCACTGTCTTACTATGTTGATTGCATGGTCAGGCTAAATGTTAAAAAGGAAAGTGGAATACAAAGCCATGTCGATACATTTAAGCCCCTTCTGCTTTTTTTCTTTCTGGGAAACCATTTGTATGTTGCTGCTCTGTGGGGTTAAACTCTGCCAGTTGCAGGCTGGGGTATTGCAATGCGTTTTGATTTTGCAGTAGTGCCTCCCAGTGCTTCTGTCTGGAGGTGGGCATGTTTTTAAAAGCGCTGGGTGCTTCTGCAGTCAATATTCTTCACAGTTGATCCTGCTGAAGTCAGCACAATCAAGTGTCACGCTTCAGGGCTGAGTGTGATTGCTGGAGAGATCAGAAAACAGTTTCTGGAGCATTACACAACTGGCTGGATACATTACAGCTTCACCCGAAGCATCAGAGCTCTGCTCTGAGAGAGGCTGCAGGGCAGGATGAGGTTGGCGTGTCTGTGAGTAGCTGTGCAGCACACCAAAGTGCTCGGTGCCACAGCACGGAGCTGCAGCAGCAGCATCCTGCTTGGCCAGGCCTTCTTTAGCTGCTCCTTATTTCCCTTTCTGCCAAACACGGCCGGTGTGCTGTGGGGTATTTCATGCGGTCCTATTCTTTTGTTAGTACTAAAGTGAACGGGATTTCTGCTGTTGTAATAAAGAAGTTGGGATTTGGGCTGTCCACTCAGTCTATATTTGGGTAGTTAAGGAAAAACCTGAGAAGGCAAAAACAGAGTGAAAATAAAATAGCAGCACTGAACCATTAGTAAGTTAAGCGTATCAAATGAATTGGGAGTGCAGTCTCCCAGCAGGGTCTTACAGAGCGTTTGTGTTTCTCATAGCACTCATTGCATGATGTCGTTCTGAGGGATTTGTGTTCTAAAAGCATTTGTTTCTGTGCAGTGTTTCTCTGCTCTTGACCTACTCTTGCTAAAATCCCCGAGGAGACAATAAGCAAACACTACGAGTGGAAATGTTGTATTGTATACCCCTGAAAGTGGGACCATAACATCGTCTGTCATGATGGTGCCTGTGGGATGGTGTTGGAGATGCAGCACTGCGTAACAGTGACCTGTTTGATGCGGAGGTCAGCTTAGAAGCAGGGCTGAGCATCCTTAGGGCTGAGTGAGGGGAGCTGAGCTCCCTGCACATCCCGGCGTGGTGCTGTTGGTGTTCCCTGCAGTGCTGCACAGAAGCGTTCCTGCTGCTGCCCTGGCACACGGTGAGGTGTCCCCACACGTCTGGGAGGTGGAGGGGCCAGAACTGCCCTGGCAGCACTGCTGGGCTTTCCAGGTCTCCAGGAGAGCATTCTTGGGGCTCTCATAAGGAAGCCATTCCCCTGCTGTTGGCAGCAGTTCTGCTCTCTGCTTTTGTCCCTCCTGCAAGTGCGCTCAGATTGGATGTTGTGGGAGCTCTGCGCTCTTTAATTGTTGTTTGTCATCGTGGGAATTGCTTGTTCTAAAATCAATTACAACCTGACAAAAGGATCTGTCTTATTTACAAATACATCCATCTGGCTGTGGATGGTCTGCTATCGCTGCCAGGATCATGTCAGGCCTTCATTGCCATGCTGAGCTCTGAAGGGTTCCGTGTTGGCATCTCGTTGCCTGTGGCTGTGTGATGTTTGCTGTGTGTCATTGGTGGTGTAGAGAGAAGTCATTTCTAAATTAATAATTTCCAAGTGAAATGAACAGAGAGAATCTATCTGGGGTGCTTAGCATCCCCAGCGGTGCGGAGCTGTCAGCCCCTGTGGGGCCGTGGTGTAGGCAGTTGTGTGGGCACTGCGGACCCACACGTGTTCCTGGAGATCAACTCTGGAAAGGAAAGCAGAGAGAAGTGGGTGACCAGCATCAGGGCGCTTGAACTGAAAGCCCATCACGACCGGTAGCTCAGACTGTTTCCGACTGCTTTAGTTTTTCCAGGAATGCTCAGTTACAGCTTCAAAAAGATGAGAGGCATTGTGACTCAGCCCTGATGTTACCCAGAGGCCAGCAGCTCACAGCAGAGCCTGGATGTGCTCAGCAGGGCATCCGTTCCTTTTCCGGGTGCCTCATCCACAGAAGGCAGAGAGCAGACGGCTTTAACGTGAGGAAGGGGGAAGAGGTGCCTTCAGCTTTAGGGAATTAAAGTTGGCGTGATTGCTTCAAAATATAGCTGCAGGTAAGTTAGTCATTGTGAATAATGTATATATGACAAACTCAGGCCTGTTTTGGTTTGTAATTTATCTGGGAATTACTTTTACCTTTCATATTTATGGATTGGCTTTTGCTGGCTGGCTGAGTAGAAGTTCGTAAGTTGGTGTGAATTGAAATACAGGACACAGAAGCCTGCTTTCAGAAACCTGTGCTTATGTGGGCAGGGCTGAGTCTGAGCGGCTTTGCAGATGTCAGCCATAGCACGGTTTCTGTTCCTCCCCGTTATGAGACCCATGCATGTGAATGATGGGGAGCCCTACCAGGTGGTGGTGAATCTGCTGCGGACTGCAGTTCTGCGCGGCGGGTCGGCATGCGTTCATGCTGGCTGCACGTGGCAGCCCCACACACGGCTGTGCTGTGACCCCGGCAGGCAGCCAGCAGTGCGGGGTGTGGAGCAGGGCGCAGTGCACACATTGCATTGGGGATTAAGTTTTGTTCCCAGTTTTAAATCTAAATATAAAACCATTTTCTTATGGTCTGGGCACAGGCTGCTGCTGGGCTGTCTGTACTTGGGCTGGCAGGTACCTTGTTCCTGGCTGCAGGGCACGTAGACTTTGTTGTTTCACGGTTGTGTCCAACGGGAACCTTCCGCCTTGTATCTGGAGCAGGAGTATTTTTATTCACGATTCACACTTAGAAGCTTTTGGGTGGTATGAAGGTGCGTTGGTCCGGTGATGGCTCTTCTGGAGGCAGGCAGCCCCTAGCTGCACGGTGCCCTGCTATCACCCGCTGCCTTTGTTGCTCCTCCATGTCATTAATTAGTTCCCTAAAGGCCATCATGTGTGACTTTCTCCAAACAGAGAATGAGCACAAGGCCATCAAATAGATCAGGACCTCAAGACTGTTCTTGCTGTTGTTCCATGTGAACGCAGGAATGAGCTCTGCTGGCCTCTGCCCCCCGTGGCACACAGCTCCCATGGATGCATGGTTGGCAGCACCCCGCGCCCTGAGCTGCTGCCTTTGTATGGAGAACTGATTCTCCCTTTCACAAGAAGGCTTGCGGGCTGTATGCTGGCCGTCCCTATGTCCCTCAGTCTGTCCTTCCCCACCCGTGTGGTCTGGGAGGATGCCTGCCTCACTGCTGGCCTTGGGGTCCTTCGGCAGCCTCTGCCCACCATGGCACTGAGCGTGGCTCTTTGCGGTTCCCTGTGGCTGTGGGATCTGCTGTCCCTGGGGGTGGGCAGATCTCAGTGAGCCCGGCTCGCTTCTGTGGTCAGACGGAGTGTGGGTGGAGCATCCCTCAGAGAAGATGAGGGGTTACGTGGCTTAAGGTGTTGCTGCTCTGACTGGCAAAGAATGGTGGTATAAATCTCTTTCTGCCTGTTATTCTTCTGTGACTGAGAGGGGGAAGTCGTATTGTTTTGCTGGACCTGGCGAGCAGGTTTGGGTGTGATGGATGGTGGGCTCTGCTTCCACGGCTCGTCAGTCGCCAAGGTGCACAAATGGAAAATGGGGAATGCCTTGGTTCATCAGCACACACATTTATCATCTTGTTTGAAGCAGCAGCACCAGCTGCATTGGCTGTTGTGCTCCATGTGCTATGGTGACTTGGTAATAAGTGAGATGTGGCCCAGCCTCGGTGGCTGGAAACTCCACAATAATGGAAAAGAGCAGCTGTCAGAGCAAGCCTGAGCTTGAAGAAAAGGGGCAGCCCAGGGAAGCACTGAGTGCAAGGAGGGAACTGCTTCAGAGAACTGCCTTTAGAGGCCAGCAATATCCTAAGGGATGCAAGTGAGCAGTTGTGGTTGTCTGCCTGAAGTACCTGATGGACAGCATGAAGCGTGCTGCTCAGATCCAGACTGTAGTTCACACCTTCGCAACTCTGTAGGTGAGGATGAGCCTTCAGGAGCTGACTTTGAAATGGGAGGCTCACTGGTGAGTGGATATTCCAGGCAGCTTCTGTGACCTCGGGTGTAGCGAGGCGGGCAGCGGGGACACAGGGACAGCAGGGAGCCTCAGCGTGTTTCAGCCTCTGGTGCTCTAAGTGTTGTCTGATGAGAATTCATAGACAGACTTGAGGCTCTCTCTGTCTTGCTTCTTGCAAAGCCAATTCACTGCACTGTATTTGTAATCATCAGCAAGGAGATGTGCAAGGGCAATGCAAATATGAAGGTTGTGTGGCTTTCTTTTTCTTTTTTTTTTCTTCTTCCGAAAGACGAGGGGAACAATCTTTATATATACTTCTGTATACTTTCAGTATACCCTTATGTGTCAAACTCCTTAACAAGCACAGCAGTGAAATAACGATGGGCTGGATTCCAGCTGGATTTACACTACTTCCTGTAATTTGTGGATGTCGTTCCTATCATGATGCTAGAACATGTGTCATAATTTTGAGGGGGTAGCAAGTGCAGTTTGGAGAAAGTTTGAAGTTGCTGTGTGTTCTAGGTGAGATCCCTGGGCCTGTGGGTCTCATGGGCCTGGGCTTCTGCCAGTGTTTGCTGTTCTTCTTGTGTGCAGTGAGGGCACAGCTGTGCTCTGTGCTTCTTTGTCCGTGTTCAGTAGCTGTTCTTTTAGCAGAGAGGATGTCGTGAGCCGTTAGTGGTAGTAAAACTTAGCATTTTGTCCTGTTTTGCATTGACTAGCATATGCTAATTATTCATGGAGATAATTACCCTTTACCAGTTCCCATTAATTTAGATCGCTTTTGAAAAGCGACCAGGAGGAGCAGGGGATGATTATACATCAAAGCGAATAAGGATACGGCCCAGAAGACGTACGGTGCACTTCTGTGTATGAGGCTGCGGCTCACTGCTGGCCTTTCCCTTCAGACTGCTTGTCTGAACTCAGTTTGGTGGTTGGTGCGACAGGCCACCACTTAAATGCATTGCCGTCTCACAAGTACATTTATGCTCTTCATTTGTCTTGTGTATCTCTTCAGTAAGGAAAAATATTACCTTATAACACATGAAAAAAGCCAAAAAAAGTCGTTCTCCCACATAATCAGTTGCTTGCCTGTCACTGAGCAGATAGGCTTAAGTTCTCCATCGTTTTTGTTATCAAGGAGTGTCTGAAGCTTGAGGCTTCAACAAGTTCTTGCCTTCTTTGGGCCTCAGGGATGGTCACTGAGGTCTCCTCTTCGTTGCCACAGTCAGTGTGTGTGGTGTAAGGGTGCCAGCAGCATGAGGGGTTTGACAGCATGGAGGTCTGGGCTCATGATGCCCCATCTCTGCTGTGCTGTTAAAGGGTACCGTCTTCAGATCCTTGTTGGGCTTTCCTGGCTTTGAGCTGGGCAGCGAAGGTGAAAAACCCAATGCCACAGAAAACTTGTAGAATGTATTTACATTTAGGCCACATCTTTTTGCTCTGCTTTGAGTTACAGTGGGCAGATGTAGTTCTGGTTAGCTCATCAGATCACACGTAGCTCCAAGGCAGAGTGCCTTGGAAGGCACAGGTGCTGGAAGAGTAAATGCTAGAGAAGGGCAAGGAATGTCGGGGTTACATCTAGGGCAGAGGGCAGGGTGAGCGATGGGGTGCGGCTGGAGGCAGCACCCACACATGCAATGCTGGCTGCCAGGTGAGCACGGCCCAGCAGTGCGTTGGCTCACCGCTTCATCCTTGTGCTGCCGGAGTGAGGATGGTGCCGGGGGGTGCCAGGGGCGGCCGTGGTGCGATGGTTCCAGCACAGCCTGCCGTTGTGATCCTGCAGTTACTGTGATTTGTGTTCAGTCTTCTGTTTGTTCCAACCCCGGTGGTAGGATGTAATCAGAAAAGTAGGGATTGGTGTGAGGAACACTTGAAGCATCTAGGTACAATGTTTTCATCTAGCTTCATTTTCGTTTAGGTACAACGTTTTACATCAAAAAAACCCACAAAAATCTGCATTGGGGTATGAGGAAAATACAGTTTTCTAGCAGAAATCTGACAAGTTTAAATTTGATTTGTAAATGAATTGGCAAGCATTTGTATGCAGATGCAAAGAAACAAGCAGATTCTGAGCACTTCTCTTCAGCTTGGGGTCCAAGTCCGCATGTCCTTTCAGTGCCCTGGGTGGTTTGGAATAGAGGTTTTCTCTTTGGTGTCTGCTGTGGCCTCCCCTCGACCCGCAGGCGCGGGCACACCTGCACATGGCAGCGCCCAGAGCAGTGCTGCTCCCGGCGAGGCAGCTGTCCTGGGCAGCGTCTGGCACGTGGCCGACAGTAACGTCGCACCTGCCGCGTGTGGGCTCAGGGAGCTGTGTTTAGAATAGCTGCACTTCAGGCCGCTTGGAACAAAGCAAACTGCCTGTCTTAAATTCTTGTCTTGCTAAGCGTGACTTGCTGTAGTTGCCATCACTTTGTTGGGTACCTGGATAACCACAAGGTGCTTGTGTAACAGCTTTGTACTTCAATTTCTTTTTTAACTTGAAAAGAAAAGCATTTAGCCAAATTGCCACCAGTGGGGGTCTCATTCATACAGCAACCATGAACAAACTCTTTCCAGGTTCCTTATACGTCTCGTTCTGAGTCTGGCCAATCTGGAGGAGCAGCAGCTTTTTCCTGTCTTGTGGGTCAGGTGGAGAAAGGGTCATTTCCCTGCCAGCACTGGTCAGAGGGAGGCCTGCTGTCTGCGTGTGTTAGAAGGGCCTCCTTTCTATGTCCAGCACTGTGGAGGGAGAGTTCACAGTGTAAATACGTCCTCGGCTTAACTGAGCTTTATATCAGACAGTCTTCATTAGCTGGCTACGTGGGCTGTGTTTGGGAGATGCGGGATGCGGTCAGCAGCTCACAGGCTGAGCAGACGGCCGACAGCAAGGAGCAGGGTGTCAGGGACACCGACAGGATCCTTCTGCAAGTCTGATCTGAATAAATAAAATGGAATCAGGTATCTTTTATTTCTGGCAAATAGATGAGATAAGTGGGACAGATGTTAGAGAAGCCTGCACTGAATTCCAGGGAATGTTGTATGCTCAGCATGACCCAAGTGCCAGGCCAGCAGGTGCTTGCAGCAGGAGAGCTGGGTGTCAGGGAATTGGGGAGAGCTCTGGAGGGGAGCCGTGGGCCACAGGAGGGCTGCGGCCATCCCACTGCTTGGCACACAGCAAGCAGGGCATGGGCGGCTCCGCTGCTGCCAGCCCCACACTGCGCTGCTCAGAGCACCCTGGGACTGCCCTCCCGGCAGGGGTGGGCCTCCTTGCTGCAGGGCTCCTGTGCAGCTGTGTCCCAGCATGGCTGCGCTCCCCAGAACGCCGCCTGCAGGGTGCCAGGGCAGCAGGGATGGGAAATGGATGTGTGCAAGGTGAGCAGGAGCCTTAAGAAGGAGGGCAGAGGACTTGGGATAGCCTTGAAAGTGATCTTCTAAACAAAGCACAGGGCAAAGTAAGGAAGGATTGTGAACATCGGATAAATGTAATATTTTGACTAATCCAAAAAGGCTTGGAGTTTGCGTCTGTGCAACAAGAGGAGCAGAGGAGAAAGGAGGAGAGCAGTCAGCAGACGCTCAGCACGGTGCTGCGCTGCATTCTGCAGCTGCTGGGCTTCAGGCTGTGCAGGGGCAGCTCGGGATTCCTGCTTCATGGGCTGGGAGGTGTCTGCACATCAACACTGTGCTTGGTTGGGAGAGCTTTGCTGGTCCTAAAAAGAGTAATAATGTGCGGGGTCCTAATGGCTTCAGATCTCTTTGTGCTTGCCAGAATTGCAGCAGCGGTGGTTTTAATGTTAATTGTTCTTCCTGGGAGAGCTGTACTGGGGAGGGCATTGGTGCAAGAGCCCACGTGTGCCAGACAGCACACTTCTGGTGTGGTGGATCTTTGAGTCTCTAAGAACTCGTCTGGAGGAGATGCATGCTTTTTGTTCCCATTGCTTTGTTGTAAGGTTTTTCTTTGTGGTGGAAGCATCTGCTTCCTTTTGTGCTGTGCTTTCACTGTCCCACAAGGGAGCTGGAAGCAGCACCGTGGTGTTGGTGCTGGGAGGCACTGCCCTGCCCTGTACCCGTGGTGGGTTTGGTGCGAGTGGGGCCAGCGCTGCCCGCCCCATGGGATGGGTGCATGTCTGCCCCATGCACTCATGCCCTGCGTTTGCTGTGCAGGAAGGTGCTGAGCTGTGGCTGGCACAGTTAGTTGCTTGAGCTGAAGGCATGGTGTGTAGTTGTGACTACGCATGCTGTTTGTGTGTGGCAGATAATATGAACATAAAGGGCTTGCAGGCTTCATGTGTTTTTCCATCTCTAATCCATGAGAGCATCTCAGGGTTTAAGGAATGAAGAACATTGTGGTCATAATGCAGGAGGTAAATGGGGGCTGTATTCTGGAGTGTGAAGGCAGGGCTGTCGGGCAGGGCTCTGGGAGCAGTGTGCTTTGGTGCTCAGTGGTGGGTGTGTATTGGAGTTGTCCCAGTCCCAGCTGACTTTCAGATGAAGGGAAAGTAGTGTTTTGATGCGCTTTTGCTATTGAAGATGATCTGGTGGTAATGCTCTAGGATGCACTGTATGCACTGTTTGCTTGCAGGTTTGTGCACACAATCACTGCTCTGCTCCTTGCCACAGACAGCTGCAGTTAGTGAATGAATGGCAGAGGCCAGAGGTTGCTGGGTGCTGTGCTGCTGTCCCACTTCCCCGTGCTTTCCGCAGCCTGCTTCCAGCACGCAGTGATGTGGGTTCTGACACTTCCTCTCAGCCTTCATTTTCAGTGCTGCTTGCCCTAGATAAAGCCTGTGGCCTCGCAGAGCTGGTGTGTCCTGGGGGCCGGGCGCTGGTGGGCCAGGGGCCTCCTGCATGTGGCCAAAGCTCAGGCTCCGGTGGGTGGTGGCTCGTTACTGCTTTGGCAGCAGCTATGCAGATTGCAGCCTGAGCTTATTTTAGAGGAGCAGAAATCAGGCGCAATTAGCAATCTGGTTCAGGAGGAATTTATAAAAAGCAGCCGCAGCGATGCCGCATGCAGGGGGCTGGGCTCCATGCGAGCTTCTGTCATTGCATGCCGTGCCTATGGATGTGTGAGCCGAAGGCAGTGCAGCATTCATGTGCGTGCATTGTGGCCAGACAGCATTTGAAATGAAGCTGTGGCAAATAACTCATATGGGAGATCTCAGACTTGTAGTGTAAGGAAATAAGTTAGTACAGAAGAAGCATTGTGATGATGAGGGGAGAATGTAATGTGCACCTGTAGCACCTCACCGCTGGGTCAGGAACAGCCGGGTGGCAGAGTGCAGCCCAGTGCCGGTGCTGGGACACGGCAGGATGTGGGCCAGCACCATCCTGCCCTGCTGCACATCTGTCCTCAGCTGGTCCCTCCTCCTCAGCGCCTGAGGGTCTGAGAAGAGGAAGAGCTCTCCTACTGCGACAGGATGTGTGTGTTTTCCTTCGTATTGTTTGTCTATCACCATCTGGTCCTGTGCCCGCTAATAAATAAAGCCTGGGGTGCTGGGGAAGAGGGTGAGGAGACAATATGCCTGGCTGATTTTCCTTGGAGGAGGAAGTACTGTGATCACTTCATAGCAGAGGATGCGATGACTCATGCTAAAATGAAGCAGTGAGGGTGATTATCACCCTGTGTTGTGGGTGGCAGCTGCACGATCCAATGATCCCAATAAGCTGCATATTATTGGCTTCCACTTGGGCTGTCTGCAGCCTGAAACCTGCTCAAGGTCTGTAGTTGGTGATGAATTCATCATGGAATTGTGAAGCGTTTGGTTGGGGCCCTGCCTGGGAGTCCTTCAGAGACCACTTCTGTGCACCTGTTGGCTTCTCCATTGTGTGTTCTTTGCCTTCCCGCACCCACGCCGTCCTTCTGCAGCACAGCTGTGCCCAGTATCACAGGGCTTTTTCAACCTAAGTCTGAGTTCAGTGAAAACTAGACCAACATATAGGATGGGCACCCAACGTGTGAGCAAAATTTCCTCCTTGTTCATTAAACTGCTACAGAGTGCAGTGCTGCTGTCTGTGCTGACCACTTACTCCACAAGGTTTTTTTTTCCCTTTATTTAAAAGTTCTGCTGGCTTGGATCAAGAAAAACCATCAGTCA
The DNA here is from genome assembly GCA_035772895.1 of Perdix hodgsoniae. Taxonomy (NCBI): domain Eukaryota; kingdom Metazoa; phylum Chordata; class Aves; order Galliformes; family Phasianidae; genus Perdix; species Perdix hodgsoniae. Next base: position 7,656,985 of record JAPSGF010000029.1, on the reverse strand, counting down.
TCTTTAACTGCACCTATAGTGGAGAAGCTGAGTCATGGCCTGAAGCAGTGATTGGACGCCTGGTGGAAGGCAGGGCCAGCCCAGGCAGCTCAGGTGCACTGAGTGACTGGAAGGGATGGAGCCAGGATCCACCCCTTCCCAGACCTCATTCAGGGCTGGTGGTGGAGGCAAAGATATTTTGCTGGTGATCCCTGCATACTTTAGGCCTTCTGAAGGTAAACAGTTTCTTCCCCCCCCCCCCCTTTTTTTTTTTTTTTTAGTCTGAAGCTGAGTTTGCAGCTGTGAGCAGCGAGCTGCACTGGTTGTCTCCTCTTGTAGAAAGGCACTGAAAGATGAAGTCCCTCCTTATCTGGATGCTTCCTTCCTGCAGTTTCCAAGCTGGGTATGAGGACGATGTTCTCTTATTGGTTATAGCGTAGTTTTCTTTTACTGTTCCCATATTATGTTTTTCCTGGAAAGGAGGAGGGAGGTGTGAGCCTCGGGCTGACACTTGGCGGGCACCAGAGCAGGAAGTGCTGCTGGCAGCAGAGCTTGGCTGTGTGCTGTGGGGCGGCGCTGAGCTGGCCGCAGGCAGAGCGTGCTGAGGTGTTGTGCTGGCGGTAGCAAGGAGGGATGGGGAGGAGGAGTGTTTCTAGGTGTTAGGGCCTGCTTCAAGCATTGGCTTGGGCTGCCCAGGGAGAGGTGGGGTCACCATCCCTGGAGGCATTCAGAACCACAGAGATGTGGCTCTGAGGGATGTGGGCATGGTGGGGTGGTGGGGGCTGGGCACGGGGATGCTGGAGGTCTTTTCCAACCTTGATGGTTCTGTGCTTCGAACAAAGCTCAGGCGGTGCTCAGGACACTGTGGTTTGAAGTATAGCTTCCCTTATGAGGCCACCCCATGCTGCCTCTGGCTCCTCTTCCATGTATGTCTGTTCTCAGCAGTGGCACTTCAGGGGTTTGGTTTGACCTTTTCCTGGGACACACGCCCGTGTCTTGAGTTTCAAACCTGCTGAGTCAGCATTTCATACATGCTGAGCCAGCGTTTCAAGCCTGTTGAGTCAGTGTTCACAGGGGCTGTACCTGGGGTGCGTCCTTATGCTGTGCAGGCGTGGTGGAGGCTGTACTGCTGTGGTCTGTAGGTTGCTGTGAGATGCTGGATGAGAATTTCTGAGGCATGACTGCATGCTGCTCATGTATGAACGAAGAGGCTCGGTGGCCTTGAAGAGACCCGTGCTGTGCCTACGTGTGCCCAGCAGCTGCCGCTGACCTGAGCTGCTGGTGCTCCGCTCTCGTGGCTATCCTGCCCCAGCTGGGGGCTGCCGGGCTCCTCCCTGTGGAGTTTCCCTGTCTGGGTTAAGGAAGGTGAGGTGCTGGAATGAACTGTTTAATGATCTGCTCCTTTATTCCATTTCAGTGACTTGGGGTGTGATTCACATTCTTTTACAGCTCCCTTTCTTTCTCAAAGTGTGAGTAACTTCTCTTTTGCATTTTAATAGCCCCAAGACACGGAATTCTCAGTGACATCATCTGGGGACATTCAGCACATGCCAGGGGCTCCATCTGATCCTGGCAGGGGCAGTGCCCAGGACTGGCTGTGCTGTGCAGCCTGGCAGAAGCGGTGGCAGTGCCTGGTGCTGCGCAGCCTCATGGTGTGAGCGTGGGATGGGCGCAGCGTCTGCTCAGTGAGCTGCCGTTGGTCCTCATCAGTAAACCCAGCAACCGGGCTGCTTGGTTCTTTCTTTTGAATGCTTTAACCAGTTTCTGTGGATTTCTTACTTCTTCCTTGCGTTGTTAATCATAGCACAGGCAGCATGGAGTGGAGCAGCTGGCAGCCTGCCTCCCACCCAGCTCCTGCTCCTGCCTCTGCAGCCCTGGCCTTCCCCTGCCCAGCGAGCTGAGTGACTCACGCCCTCTAGAAGCTGAAGTCTCTCGTGGTTATCTTTTTCCTCTTCACAGTTCATTAGACTGGCACAGCAGTGCAGGAGCTGTGGCTGGAAGCATCTGCTCCAGCACAGAGATTGGGGATGGTTCTTTGCAGTGTGGCTCTCCATCTCTGCAGCCTGCCTGCTTCTCTGTCCATCTGCACTGCTGGTTCTGCTGAGGTGGTCAGAGAAATGTTTTCCTAAACCAGTGTCTGAAGCATTCCTGCAGCTCTGTGTCTGCTCCTCCTGGCTCTGCTTACTAAATGGTTGGCCTAACCTAGTCTGGAAAGTATTCTCCTCATCTTCTTTTTTTGTGTTTATTTCATTTTGTTCATACAGATTTGTGTTCTGCCAGTGTGATGCTATTTTTGCTACATTGACACACTTAAAAACTTTGGAACTTTTTTTTCCTGGAAGGTTTGGCTGCAGTTAGAATAAAAGCTGCTTGGGAAGCAGGCAGGGCTGACTTGCTTGAATGGGATTTCTTGCTGTGGTGTGTTGGGTGTTGATGTAGGCAGAGGGTATCCAGATGTGCCTGTAAGTGGCTGCCTCCCCAGGGCTGGCATCACTGGGCTGCTTGGGGTTTGTCTGCAAACAAGACAAAGTAACTATGCAATGGCAAGAGTTTCTTTGGTCTCTCTGTCTTCAGTCCTATACATTGTAGCTCCTGGAATATTGTTGTAATCAGTGCAGGGCAGTGTAGCCCAGACAACAAAGCGTTCCAGGGTGTAATTGAGGTTTACATCCTCTGTGCTGCTGGCGGGCAGACAGAATGATGCCAGTCCAGACTGGGGGATTCACAGGCATTCAGGGCGGTGCTTGGGCTGTCGGTGTGCAGATACGTGCTGTGCAGCTGCGGTTTGTTGTGCAGAGAATACTGGTTGTTAACACAGAACAATTCTTTTCACTGTGTGTGCACTGCTGTCTCCTAGGAAGGAGAAGGACTGAAGGAAGAATGGTGAAATTGAGTGGCTCCAGGGGCCACTTAAAGAGAAGATATGTGAAAGTCAAACAGGGATGTTGACTGGGTGCAATTGGAATATCCCACTGATGGCCTTGTTGGCAGCAGTCAGGTGGTTGCTTACTGCTCTGGAATGCTCGAAGTGTGATGCATTTCTCATGGTGGCCCATATTCTGGAGTCAGTTGGACTGGATTTCTGCTGCTCACGGTCACACATCGCCGTGGCTGTGCTGGACCTGTGGAAATGCTCACATCTCAGCGATGCTCACGGGCCACATTCACAACCCCCTCTCCTGCTCACTGCATTGCCGTCTGGTTTGGAGATGGACTTTCTGTGCTAGAATTTTCTTGCAGAATCCCAAATTGTTTCTGGCCAACGTGGTAAGTAACATAAAGAAAGAAGGAAAATTGTTCTCCAGAGCGAATTGCTGGCCACACAAGGAGGAAGGTATCACATGGTTGGCTTCTCTGGACTGCTCAGTTTTGGCCAAGGTGTGGTAGAGACCAAAGTGGAGGATGGTGACTTTGTGGCAGAGGTGAGCTCGCATTGCTGTGTGGGTTGCAGGGCTGAGCAGCGCTCTGGGGCGCAGCTGCTCCTCACAGCCAGCCCTCCTGTCCATCCTCCCACTGACTGAAATGTCCCCAGTGACCTCAATGGAGCAAGGATACTTCTTCGGTTATTGGGAGAAGGGGTGGGTATGAAATGACTGAATTCTGCTTTTTCTTCTCTCTAATAATGCGGAACTTCTTGCCAGGTCCTTTAGAAAACAGTGCTTGGAACTCATTGGGGGCTGCCACTCAGACGCACTTTAGGAGAGCTGCTGATGGAAAACTGTGCAGTCCATGCATTTGAGGACCAGTTCTGCTTTTGGATTCGTCTGTTCCTTCCCCCCTGCCAATGCTTCAATTTGTTTTTCGTACTTAGAGAAATGCATTTTAATTCTGGAGTCCAGCTTTTAAAATTGTATTTGTTGAAATAACTTCCCTTTGCTGATTTTCAGTCAATATGCAGCGTGTGAAAAATGCTGGTTTTGGCTGTGATAGAAGCATAGTGACCATTCTTGGTATTGCAGAGCAGCCTGGAGCGCTTTGGGTGCGCCTGGTCTGGGTGCTGGGCTGCTCCTCTGCAGCTTCTGCTTCCCATCTGGTATGCTCAGGGTCTGAAATTCTTCTTAAATTTAATGTGATTGCAACACAGCATTACATTTATTGTCAGACAGTTTATCCATGGGAAGTGTTGGTCTTGAGGCTCGGCTGGAGTTGGTAATAAACCCCATTTACCCCCAGTGCTGTCCAAGGAAAGGAAGCCCTCCCAGCAGGGCAGCGATAACCAGCCTGGCTCTCCTCTGCACATGTTGCTGTGCTGTGGGTGGGTGCTCTCTTTTGAGCCAGCTTGCCATCTGATGTTTGCAATAAACTATTGAGGCTAATCACTGTTGTGAGGAAAACAATGGCTTTTCTTGCCAGGCTTGCTTTTCCACTTGTCACAGCTCAGCAGGGTGAAGTGTTTGCCAGGAACCACTGCAGGGCTGCACCTTTGGGGTCAGTGCAGCGCTGCTCTCCTGGGCAGGAAACGGCAGCCTCTTCCCAAGTGCTGAATTTGCTTCACCTTTGTTCATGTTTGTTACCCAGGGCGGTGAGTGTTGCAGCTCTTGAAGAGCCGAGCCCCAGAGATACATATAGTGCTGACCATTTTTAGGTATTTATTGGCTTCTTTGAAACCCTGGTTGTCTCCTAGTTGTGTAAGGCAATGGAGAAGACGTGGCAGAGCTGCAGAGCTGAGCCGCTGCCTTGGAGCAGGGAGCTCTCCTGGCCACGTTATTCCCTGTTCTGGACTCTGCAGCAGCGATATCCCTGGTTCTGCCCTTCGCCAGCACTGCAGGCCTCGCTGCATTGCTCTCTTCTGTTGCGTTTCCTCACCTCCAAAAGGGACCATAGTTTCTAGAGCAGGAGTGACCAGTGCTGTACTTCTTATAGGACTGTAGAGTCGTTTAGGTTGGAGAAGTCCTGTAAGGTCATCGGGTCCAACCAGCACTGCTGTGGTGTGCGTCCTGCTGGGGAGCCCAGCCCTTGCTGCTTTGAGGTAGGGAGCACTGGAGCCAGGGTTACTGGGAGAGGGGCAGGCTGGTGTGACTGCCTCTGGACAGTTTGAGCTCTGCCCCCTGTGCTGCTGAGTGCTGCTGAGGGGTGAAGTCTGCTGTGCTGAGCTCAGTGGGAGCTTTGCCTCCGTCTTAGCTGGGGCTGGGATTTCAACACAACGTCTGTGAATGTCTGAAACTCGGAGTTTCTTGTGCCCAAGAGAATATTTCAACTACACGAGGACACACAAAATAAGGAAATAATAAGGACAGGTACCTCTGGTAAAGGCTGTATTGTACTGGTGGCACTCATCTAAGGTTTCACTCTTAGATTTTAGAGAGATAAAACCCTATGGAAGATAAACCTCAGCAAAGTGTGGGTGGAGCTGGTTGAGCAGCAGCACATGAATGCTGAGCTGGAACCGAGCGTGCCGGGTTCACTCTGACCTCTCCACACAAGCATGTTGCTGGTGAAACGAGGGCTCAAATTGGCCACAGTTAGTCCCAAAGAATTTTGTTCTTTGTGAATTACTGCATCATCCATGCAGTCAGAGGTTTGCTATTTGAAGGCATGTAGTCGTGCTCCGGCTGTGTGTCCTGCCAGTATTGTCCTCGCTGGGGAAGGGGTGAGACGAGCAGTCCAAGATAGGAAAAAATGAGGCTCATCCTGATCTGCTGGCCAACATGTCTGCATCAGCCACGCTGCTCTGAAGTCTGGAGAAAGCTAGAGTGCCTGGCTGCACCCTTTGGTGGCACGCCGGTGGGGCTCTGGTGCAGCCCTGCTGTGTGCAGGGCTGGCTGTGCTGTGGGATCTGAAGGCCACGGCCAGCACCCTGAGCACAACCTGTGCAGTGCCTGCTGCCCCGAGTGCAGGGGGGCAGGTCCCCAAACCACGTCAGCAGCGCTGGGTGCAGCTGCTCTGTGTCCCAGCAGGGTCCTGCCGTTCATCCCGTGTGCTGCTGCAGGGCCTTTGTTTGCCAAGGAAGTTTTTCTCCGATATCCCTGCCGCTGCATTTCAGCAGAGCCGAGGAAATCATTTTCTGCTTCCCATCCTGCATTGTAAATAGCAGGAGTGTTCCTATTGGAAACTACTTGCATATAAAGAGGACCAAACAAAACTGGAAAGAAAAGCAGCAAGTGGTGAAAGCTGATTGCCCAGCAGTGTTTGAGGGAACTTGGGGAACTGTTGTGCACTGGTTGCAGAACAGCTCATCTGAGGGTTAATTGGCACTGTGGTTTTGTGTATTCTGAGTCAGACCAGCTCGTGTGGAAATGGGAACAGCCATACAAGTTTCTGCCGTGCTTTGCTTTCTCCTGCATTAATTTCAGCGTAACCCTTAATTTTGTTTTCTGCTGTGAACCTTTTCCATGTAAAATGCAGCAACAACCCCTGCGGGCTGGTGTCCTGCTGGGCTCCGTGTGAAGGCTGCAGGTACCGGCGCCGCGCCGCCCCGTGCCATGCGTGCTTGGCCTGTGCTGTGCTCGAGCTGTGAGCTGGTGTCTGTGTCAGGAGTAAGGGCGAAATGGGCCGGAGAGCTGAGACCTGGGGAAAAGTAGCAAGAGAAAAGATTGAAAAGAGCAAGATCGAAAAGATTGGAGAACCTTTATTGGTATTCTTTGAATCTCTTTGCATTGCCATGTCTGTTAAGAGCTGTTCTAGAAAGCACCTCAGGCTGTAATTCTCTATGAAGAGAGAGCTAGGGATCAGAACAAACAAAAAAAAGAAAATAAAAAAAAAAAGAAAACCAAACCTCTATCAAATGGGCTCAGCAGAGCAGAGAGCTGTGAAGCAAGTCCTGCGTTGGCAGCAGCAGGAGTGGGAATGCAAAATCCATATGGGATGTAATGTAACTTCCACTGACCTTGTGTGGGAAGGAAGCTTGCATCAACACGGAGTGTGAAGGCTTTAACAGCAGTTTGTTAGGAACTGGTACTGCTGTGTCCTGTGGGAACGTACTGGGGCTTTTCAGGAGGCTTAATTCAAGGCAGCTGCTCCTTGCCCAGTAGTGCTGGTGGGTGGCAGCAGCCCTGCACACCTGCTGGCGTTGCCCTGTGTCCTGTGCCCCATCTGCTGGGGCTGTGTGGCTGCCCCTGGGGTCCCTCAGCACCAGCTCCTGAGGGAGCAGAGCTGCCCTGCCCACCTGCATGGCCTCTGCAGAGCCTTTTCAGCACATTCACTGTTTCTGAGGTGCTCTGTATTTTTAGGTGACCTTCATGCAGCCTGCATCCTCTGGTCCCATTAGTGCTGCTGTTCAATTAAGCAGTGCTGAGGTTGATGCAGGTGTCCTTGTTCACAGCTCAAAGCTCACCTGGCAGGCTCTGACAGGCCCTGTGTTTGTTATCAGGAGATGCTGATGAACAACAGTGCCTACGGTGGCAGCTGGAATCTCCTCTATGTGGGATCCTTGCTCAGCGAAGGAGTTCAGAACTGTCTGTGACTCATCTCTGATTTCTGTTGGTGCCTTGCATGGTTACCGATCAAGAAATCACCAGCATGGAATAAGGATCGGGCAGGACGGCGCAGTGCTGTGGCCGTGGGGCTCTGAGCCCTTCAGGCTGGTGCTGCACTGGGACCATTCACAGGCAAACTGTTCTGCAGGCAGGCGTGCATAAAGTGAGGGCATCGCTGACCTTCAGAGCGGCAACTGGACGGCTCTGCAGGTCAGGTTCTGTGTGCTTGTGTAGATGATTATTTTGACAAAAAACAAGTTTTTAATATGAGACTGATGAATGTGATTCTCCAGATTTCATTTAGTTTGCTTTGTTACGCTTGGAATCGGGGGAGACTCGCTCCAAGGTGGTTGGACGGCCCTCCCGTGTGTGGCTGTAACTTACCATTTTGTCTCCCTCGTGTGCCCCCAGAGATCCGCACGCAGCTGGTGGAGCAGTTCAAATGCCTGGAGCAGCAGTCGGAGTCGCGCCTGCAGCTGCTGCAGGACCTGCAGGAGTTCTTCCGCAGGAAGGCCGAGATCGAGCTGGAGTATTCCCGCAGCCTGGAGAAGCTGGCCGAGCGCTTCTCCTCCAAGATCCGTGGCTCCCGTGAGCACCAGTTCAAGTAAGTGGGCATCGCAGGGGGGAGGGGAGCTGAGCATTGGGCTTGAGTGGGCTTTTGTAGCTGCAGAGTCCAAGAGTGCATTAAACTGAATAGCGTTGGTGCACCCCTTGTGTGTCACCACTGTGTGGGGTTCACAAAGAGCCAGCAGCATCACAGACCTTTTCTGTAGGGGTGGGACTTGCTACACGCTTCTTTGAGCAGTGAAACAGAAGCATGAGGTCTGTCTGAGGCGGGTGTACAGCCCTGGCATTGTTATCTGTGAGGCCCAGGTCCAGCTGTGGGTTTGGTGGTGCACGCAACGCCCGGCCCCTTTTGATCTCTCGATGTCAGGATGCACCACTCTGCGGATAGAGCAGCTTTCTGGCTTTGGAGCAGCTTGTGGAAATGTAATTTATTACGCTTCTTAAAAATGAAACATGTATGTTTTCTGCATAAATATTTTAAAACAAAGTTTTGCAATAAGTACAAACTGAATCTGGAATAGTGTGAAAGTCAAACTCATGGTGAAAACTGAAGAATCCTTTAATGTGTGAATATGTGCAAGTTTCCAACAGCAGCCTCTCCAAAGAACAAGTGTGTTCTCAAATATGGATGGAACAAGATAAAATGAAAAACAAAACAAAAACCAAGCAAAAAAAGGAACTCGAGGGAGGGGATGTCCTGTGTGCCTGCGGGGGATGGAGCTGGGGGTCCTGGGGCAGTGCTGCTGTGCAGTGGCCCCGCGTGCTGCCACCACTCAGCCATCCCCTCACAGAGCTGGCATTCCTCGCCTCGGCCTCCCAGGGCGCTCAGCTCTGGCTGTGTCCCTGAACTCAGGGCGGAGCACGCGCCCTTTGCTGAAGATGAACCAGGTGTCATTCAATCCATAGGCTAATGAATGCAGCCATTTTCCTAGGAAATGGAGGGTTTTGCCTGTTAGATGCACTTAGCCTCACTAATCCCCGACTCTTCACAATCTCTCTGTAACCTCCTGTGATTATTTTTTCCCGTTTCAACTGCAAGAACAGCAATTTCTGCTGTTACATTACTAAATCCTATTTATTCCATATTAGTAAATCCCATTTAATCTGTTTACTCGGTCTCTCTGGTGAGCAGGGGTTTGTAGTTGACTCACAGAACTCTGCTCACAGGGAGTTGCTGTCTTTGTGCTCCCTTTCAGCCGTGCGGTGCCTGCTGGGCTGTGTGCGGGGTGGGCAGCTGGGCAGGGCCAGGATGGGAGGCAGCAGGCTGTGCAGGGAGCCTCTGCCTTGGTGCTGCAAGGGTGCTGGGGCTCCATTACGTGTAGGAGAGGCGCTCGTGCTGTGGGGTGCCTGCAGGTGACAGTACTGGTGGCAGTGGTAGGGTCAGCTCTGCAGCGCCGCTCTGTGACCGGGGCAGGCAGTGCAGGCAGAGCGCTGGCAGTGGGGTTTGTCGGCTCCTTGTCTGGAGGCTCTCCGTGCATCTCAGACAGTGGGAAATAACTCTGTTCCAGATGTGTCGTTTTTGAAAATTTCAGTTCACTTTATTTGCCATTTATCCTTAGTATAATACATAGAAAAGGGAAAGGGCTGAGACAAGAAGACAAGCATGTCCCCACACTCTGGGGACAAGCAGTGGGTATTAATGAAAACTGGGATTCTTTGCAGCCTTTGTGTCTGAGAGATGGAACCTGGGGAACCCACGTGCTGCCCGGGGATTCCGGTGGCACGGCAGGGTGTCACAGCCGTGTGGCGCCGTTTGAGACTGATTTCTAATCTGAACAAATGTGAATAAACACGATGAAATGAGGGTTCCTGCAGTTCTCTGCAGTAGCTCCTTACACTGTGGCTGTTGTCACAACCCCTTTGCCCTCTCAATACCATGAGGACTGAGCAGTGGGTGTGCAGAATGTCAGCTTGAAGGCTGTGCTCTGGGCCATGCCAAAATCCAGCTGGTCTGTGCAGTGGAAGGAGGCGCTGTGAAAGGGCTGACAGCATTCACTGGAAAACTGTATGCCTTCCTGACTTGTGCCATTCACCCTTCTGCTTGTTGTTTTTTTTAATTCCCATAGGAAGGACCAGCACCTCCTCTCCCCAGTGAACTGCTGGTACCTCGTGCTGACGCAGACCCGTCGAGAGAGCAGGGATCACGCAACCCTGAATGACATCTTCACAAACAATGTCATCGTGCGGCTGTCGCAGATCAGCGAGGATGTCATCAGGCTCTTCAAGAAGGTAACACTGCTGTGCTGGGAGCTCTGTGCAGTGGGGAGCTGTCCTTAGGTTTTAATTAATAAAAAAAAAGTATGTTGTGGACTTCTATGCAAACTGGAGGTTTTTTGAAGATGGAGAATGAATCTACTTATTGGGCTTATATAATATAAATACTACTTATTTGGTTTTTTGAGACTTAGCCATATTTCTGGCTTAGCGCTATAAAATACCGTGAAAAGTTGTAGTAAAAAGGCGAGCTTGAGACCAGTTGGAGAACAGCAAGGGTTTGTGGTCCTGGTCCAGCACAGCAGCAGGCTTCAGCAGGCAGAGAAGCAAAGTTGCACCCAGAGCAGCAGCGGTGTTGGTGTCGGGGCACAGGCTGTTACCTCTGCCCCTTGGTTCTGTGGGTAGGTGTAGGAGAGCATTGGTAAAAGGCAGAGGAAGCAGTGAGGCTTTTTAAGTATGTGTCTCAGCTCAGTGAGGAAACCAGCGAGGAGCTGGAACTCTGGAACATCAAAATGTAACACCAGAGTAAGGCAGCCAAATACAATTCTCTGAGGCAGTTTGCTAAAGACATAAAACTAATGAAAACTTCTCCAAAGTCACAAGAAGGAAAAGGGCCACGGGATGTGAAGGAGAATAGATTTCTGAAGTACAAAAAGAGCAGGAGGTAACAGCCAAAGGTTGCCTGGCTTCATCTGGGTGCCTGGAATGGAAATGTGTGGAGATCTGCTTGGGGGCAGGAAAGCAGCACCAGCTGCAGGAACCTTGCCCAGACAAAGCACCACTGGATGTTTTAGAGCAAACCAACACAAGGGCCTGTTGCTTAGAATTCTTTCCAGATACACTTTGTTCCAGAATTTTTAAGAAATGAGATATAAAGTTCTGAGGTGACTAGCAGTGATGTGTGACCTAACGCTGAAACTGGCATCAGTGCTGGAGAAACGAAGGGTGGAAAATGTGATGACTTCTCTTTTTGTTTAAAGACTCCTGGAGGGCTTCAGAGAGCAGAATAGCAGTCTGACTTTAAAAACAGACTGGTTGGTTGAAACTTCAGTGAAGAGCAGGATTACAGATGTACAGCCAAGTGCAACCAGGGGGAGCGAGTGTGGCTTTCTGAAGAGGGGAGTCATGACTTGGAAGTCCGGTGAAAGTGTTTCTGGGAGTCGGTGATCACGAGGGCAGGTTGGCATGGTGTCTTCAGTGTCTTACAGCCTTTAGAAAAGGCTCTCGCTGAAGTTCTTGGAGAAGAGCTGTTGAGGAATAAGGAAAGAGCATTTGTGTTCTGCATGAGTGACTGATTAAAGACAACCAGAGGAAGGGGAATTTTAGTGGAGCTTGTAATCATTTGGAAAAAGGACAAGCAGCAAGCTGACATAGTCTGCTGAAAGGAGAAGGTGAAAAGGAAAGACTTTTTACGTTGTTATTACTACATATATTTTATGACGTTTGCATTATTATGGGTGATATTACATCTGGTGCCTCATGTTGTATTTTTGGAAGCCGTGTGGGTAACCTGAGTCCTAAGGCGGTCAGAAAGGATCGTGAAGGAGTTGTCCCCATCAGCACTGCTGGTGGCAGTGGGGCACAAGCGTGGGCCACGACCTGCAGCTCCTGGGGCTCCCGCACTGCCTGGCCCTTCCGCTGCCACCATGGCTCCGACATTCTTCATTTCTGTAACTTGTTTTCAGTGGGTGGGTGGAGAATTGCAGTTAAAGGAGCAGGGCGAGTCCTGTGGGAGAAGAATTCTGAAGTCTGGTTATCTTGAAATTTTAGCCCAGCTGGAGAGTAAATGAAATGTGATATTTTTATGACTAGTTTCCTCCTCTTTATAGATCTGACCTAGAAATTAAGCCGCAAGGGAGGGTTTGGACTTGTTCTGATGTGAGATGTCATCTCTTTTCCAGTCCTGGTTAATTCTAAGCTGTAAAAATCTCCCTCCCATTTTCATGTTACTCCAGACTCAGTTTTGAGCCATACACTGAGTCTGTCCTTCTGCCTTCACGAGGCTGCAGTGGGGTGCAGCATTGTACGCCACAGCACAAATCCAGTCACCACTCAAATGAGGGCATGGGTGTGGAAGTATTTTTCTTGTAGTAATTCAGTCTTCAACCAGGTCAAGATGAAGTATTTCGTCCTTTCAACAGGATTATTCCTTAGTGTTTGCTTTTACTCCATCTCCTTACACTGTATAGAAATTGTTGCTCCTTAATTCTTCCTCCCCCATCTTCTGCTTAGAGAGGTGAAATAGCAGCAGCTGTCCGCAGCCTGCCAAAGCCAGGGCCTGCTTTTAATCAGAGGGAAGCTTTGCAATTGAGTCCTGGGGGTCTGTGATTTCACTTGCATTTGTCCCTGGAGGCTTAAATTGTAGTAGAACTCGCATGTCCCTGGGAGCAGTGATCAGCTCACCAAATTGTGTGGTTTATGTCATTGTTTGTCCTTCATAGCGTTAGGGAGGTTGACTTTTTGGGGTATCATACAGTGGCTTAGGTAGGAAAGGACCTTAAAGATCATCTCATTCCAAGCCCCTTTCAAGGTTGTTTTTTGTTGTTGTTGTTGTTTTTAACCTATTACATACTGTGCTTGAAGTGGAATCCGGGGCTGCATTCTGTAGCAGTGCTTGGTGGGGAAGCACATCTGTGGGAGTAAGAGCATCCTGATAAAAGGCTTTTCAGACATCAATTCCAGCCTTGCAGCTGGTGCTAGACTGCTCAGAGCAGGTGCCCTTCAGTATTTCATCTGATCTGGTTTTGAGTGCGAATAAAGATCATCAGGCACTGCTGGTGACACTGTGCCATGTGGGTGCAGGACAAGCAAGCCAGCTCTGAAGGGTTAAAGGCAGCCACAGTTGTGGTTCAGCTGCTTGGTTTTGCTGCAGATTGCTCTTTGATGGTAAATTAAGGTAACATTTTTTTCCAGAGATGTCACTTTTAATTCCTCCCATCTAGCATTTATTAATGGATTGTGACATGCTGTGGGTACATGGAGGAACTGGAAGGTTTTGTTTTGTGCTTTCATTATGTAAATGTAAACAATTGCTGTGAAGCAGCAGCTACATAATATCTGGGGTATGAGGATGTGCATAATTGAGAAGCAATTGATCACTGCCATGGTAATTTGCCAGTGAAGGTGCCGAGTGCTGGGCTGACCTCCCCAGACTGCTCTGCGCCTCACTCAGCTCCGCTCTCCCATGCTGTACCCCAGGTGCCCCGTGGCCCTTCCAGCAGCTGCCGAGGCTGCTGTGTCCTCTCCATGTTTTCCACAGCTGGATTGCTTCCTCTTGGCTTCATAAGTGATGACTTTGTAGCTTTGAAAATAAGGAGGAAGCCTCGCAGGGAAAAATGCAACCCCTCCTCTCATTGTCCGCTGCTTTTTAATATCGCAGAGCACTGTGAAGTAGGGGAAGAAGAGCCTGCAGCCCTGGGGGAACGAGGCTGCGCTGCACATTGCAGAGGGCTGTGCTGGACTCAGTGAGGGCTGGCTTTCAGGACAGTGCTGGTGGCATTTGGGGCTTTGATGAGGTTTGGTGGAATGGAATGCGAGGGATAATTCTGCAGCTGGGATTTGAAACTCCTCCCTGAGAACCTTCGTGGAGCCAGGGCATGTATAAAGGAACTGCTGGAAATGGAGCAGAGAACATTGATGCAGGGACACAGCGCTGAGGCAGCACTGCTCGTCTGGACTGTGCTGCAGTGCTCTCAGGCTGGGCTGTCGTTAAGCTCTGTGGCAGCGTGTTTGTGTCCCACACTGCAGGGTCCAGCCGGAGGTTTAATGAAGCGGTGTCTGTCTGGAAGGAAGCTCCTTTCTGTTTCTTTAAACGGGAGCCCCTTGTTGCTGGCAGTTGTGTTGCTTCTTCCTGCTACTTTGTTTTCAGCACAGGAATTTGGACAAACCTGCAAAGCTAAAGTTATTTTTGTTCCACTGAGAACTGCTTGCTGAAAGTGATGGGCATAAAGCAGCAGCTGAATTGGGGACTTGGGTTGGTGAATGGTGCTGGGCAGTTCAGACACTGCATGGCATTTTGGCTTTGTCTGCAATACGTAAACACCAGTTTTCTATTACAGAAAGGGCAGACAGCAGGACTGGGACAGGTGAGGTGAATCTGTCAACTCTCACCTGCCCGAGTCTGGGAGAGGCTCTGATGCTGTTGGTCCAAGTGCTGCTCACCCCGGTCCCCATCAGTTGGCTGCAGGGCTCTTGGGTACTGTCTGCACAGAAGTAGGTCTGTAAACGCAGTGCACACCTGTGGTCCCTCCATGGCAGTGAGGCTCATGTGAACAGCCGCCGAGCCATTTCTTTGTGCTCTATTTAAATGTCTAAAATTAGCTTTGAAAATGATGGCTGTGTGGGCTTCCCCTGGGCTGCACAAGAAAGCAAGGAGAGTGGCTACAGCTGGCTCTGGGCCATTGGCTTTGGGAAGAGCTCGCTTTGGGACCTGGGCTCTAGTTCCTGCAGAAGAGGGGCAGCTGGAAGTGCTGGGTGCCCCTGCCCTCATCTCCTGCAGGCTTGGGGCTTGAGGTCCAGCAGGCCCTGTGCAGATCCCTGCTGAAGCAGCTCACGTCCTGGGTGCTCCCTGCGATCTGGTGGTGTGTGCTGCTGCTGGCTCTGGTGCTTGCTCCAAATAAGAGCCCAAGGCCAGGCAGTTGAGGGTGGGGGCAGAGGAGCTGGGGCTTCCCAGCAGCTGTCTGGGCACTCAGCACCTCCTGCTGACTGCTGTCTGCTTGGTGCTGCAGTTTGAGTAGGAGCCGTGTGTCAGACCTGGCTGAGGAGGGCCTGAATTCCAGTCCTGTGGTGCTGGTTCCCACATAGCTGCAGTGACCTGTGACACTGTGTGCCCTTTTACTTTCCTCGCTTCACTTTTTGCATTAAATTCTAATTATTGGTAATCTAAAGTTAAACTTGTGATGTATGTAGGTTTTCCAGTTGGCTTTTGTGAGAATTCTGTGCTGTCACTCAGCCAGTAAGCCAATGGGGTGGTTTTGCCTTATATGCAAGATGCGTGGAATTATTTGAGGAAATCTGAAAATAAACTTCCTTTTTTTTTTTTTTTAACTTGCTGTCTTTGTTTTGTATTTTGAAGGGGAATCTATACTTAGTTTAAACATATCTTCAAGTTATAATTAATGTTTCCTAGCCAAGAAGATTCCACGGAGAGATCTGCAGTGTAATTACAGGGGAGGCAGAGAGCAGCAGCCGTGCGGCTGCACAGCACCCACTGCTGGGTCTGGGTGGAGCCCACCGGGTGCTGCTGCTCCGCTCTGTCCTGCGGCAGTGCAGCACCGCAAGTGGTAGATGGGCTCAGCAGAAGGGGGTGGAAAGGAAGAGGCTGCGGGCTTCAAAGCTCACAGTGAGCTTTATCCCGAGCTTGCTGAACTTTGACTGCTGTGGTTGTGAAATTGGAAACTTTATTATGTAACTGTGGTGCAGTCATTTCGCAACGCCGTGGCCGGCTCAGATCAGAGCAGTGACAGCGAGCACTGAGGGCAGAGCAGAGATGCTGGCTTATGGCAGCTGTGACAGCAAAATGTGAAGTATTTGGGCTGAGAAGTCCTGATAATTCTTGTTCTGAAGCACAGAGTTGGCCATCTGGCAGCAGGTGTCTGTAATAAAGTTGATCAAAGTTGAGTGGCAAGTGATGCTGCTGCTGAGGAATGCGAATAGAAGCAGTTAGGGTACCCACAGGTGTTTGCTTTTATTATGTAGGGCAGTTAGTGTAGTGCTGGCACGGCTCTGGGAGGAGAGTGCAGCACTGAACCACATTCAGGTATGGGGTTTTGTTGAAAGGTAGGCAGTCGAGCTCTGACGCACTGCTCTGCTTCCCCGCGGGCTGTGAGCGGAGCAGGGCACGCTGTCAGCCCGTTTCCCAGCAGGCTGCTGGAATTCCACCTCCATCCTGCGGTACTGCGCAATGCTAACAGAATGGTGTGTGCTGATCTGCACTGTCCTCTTGGAAACTCAGAATGGGTGATGCACAGACCAGCACAGACCTCAAGTAAAAGTGCAGCAGTTCCAAAACAGCATGAAGATTTGCTGTATGGTGTGTGTTTGTGTTTATACATTCTGTTTTATTAAGGATTTGTAGCAAATTAAAGCAGCGTTTTGATTTCCCTTATTTCTGAATGTCGCTGTCATGGGCAGACTGGAAGAGGAGGCCGTCTGTATTTTGGTTTTAATGTTTGGAGATGGAAAAAATGGAGCCCAGCTGTGGGCTGGCAGCCCCACGGATGCTGTCTTTGCAGCTTCTGGGGCAGGAAGGACATTAGACAGGGTTTGTGCAGTGTTGTAAATAAGGCTCCTGAGGCATTTCTCATGCTGCGATGCCATTTCATTTTTAAAAATATTATCTGTAATTAAAATGTGCCATTTTTTGTTTTTTAACTCTGCGGCAGAGCAAGGAGTGGAAAAGCCTTGTGAGAGGCAGAGGAGTGGTGCGGGCAGATCTCAGGGGGCGCAAGGCATGAAGAAAGGCATTTCCAAACCCAGCTGTGCTGCTAAGGTCCACCCACTGCACTGAGAAATGAAAGAAGGAAAGGAAAACCCTGCAGGCATGATAGCAATGTGAAAAATGCAGCTAGATATCAGCGGCCTAAATATGTTGCTATGTTTTGTTCTCTGTGGAGTGGGTGTGAGCGCATTTCCAGGAGATGACCAGGACTCTCCTGGACACAGCGGTGGGAGGCCTGGAACGGATGCTTTGTGCTTCACTGCGTTTGGGTTCGCCACACAGTTTACAAAGGCAGAGGAAAACAATTCCCGCTTCCTGGCCAGCTTCCCTGTTTGTGGGCTGCGTACTTCTGCAGAGGCAGTGCTCCTCCATTGCTTCTTACTGCTTAAGTTCTTTCCTGTGAGAGCAGTGAGGTGCTGGAGCAGCTGCCCAGAGGGGCTGTGGAAGCCCCGTCCCTGGAGGTGCTCAAGGCCAGGCTGGATGGGGCCCTGGGCAGCCTGGGCTGGTATGAAATGGGGAGGTTGGTGGCCCTGCATGCGGAAGGGGTTGGAGATTTGTGATCCTTGAGGTTCCTTCCAACTCTGGCCATTCTATGATTGCTTCAGGCCACTGTGTGTCTCTGCATGATGAGCCAGGGAAGGCCGTCAGCTCAGCTCACCTCCCTGGGGCTGGGTGCTCCTGTGGGCCCCGTTTTCTCACTCTGTCTCATGGCACCATTGGGTGCCAAGATCCCAGATCTCACCATGCACACACTGGTGGCTTGCTGCTGTCGGCCGTGCTGACTGCTGGCCCTGCAGGGCTCTGGTGCCATGGTGGTGGGCCTGGGAAATGTGCTTGCAGGAGAGATTGAGAGAGGTGTGTGTGGAATATCTGAAAGTCCTGTGGTTTTACTCTCCCCTCCAAAATGTATTTTGCTTTCAGAAATGCACGTTGTGAGCACGACAGTGTCAATTCTTATTCTTTTTGTCTTCCAGAGTAAGGAAATTGGCTTACAGATGCATGAAGAACTCCTGAAAGTCACCAACGAGCTGTACACGGTAAGCATGGACTCCTGGCTCTCATGCTGTGTGCAGTGTAGGAGCACAGCAGTGACTGTCAGAGCAAAATGTCTGTCAGGCTCTGCAGACGCCTCATGGTGCTCTCCCCCTGTGCCTTGCTGCACTCCAGCCTTGCGTTCTGTTCATTACAACGTTTCACCCATTGCTTCGATGAAGTGGAGGAGAATTTCCATTTGTCTTGTGAAGAGCTTCGGTGTCTTCATCAGGCAGCGGATGGTGCCACCCACATGTTTGTAGATGAGATGTTTTGGGCGTGTTGCAGCGTGGCTCTGGTGCCTGCGAGGCGCTCACCTGCTGTGCCCTGTGCACAGTGCTGCCTTGAGACCTTTCTTGACATTCTCTTGGCTGGTGCTTTTGGCCAGGCACTGATGGCTCCCCAGCTGTGCTCTGAGCTGATCTGTGGCTGGAACTTGACCTGCTGGTGTTGTGCTGGCTGGAGGGTTGTGGCTGAGCACACATTCACAGGGTCTGGGTGTGCTCTGCTCCACCTCCCTGCTCAGAGGTGCACTTTGGTTCCACTGCCCTGGCTGAAGTCAGTGCTGTTATTCTGGACATCTCCCTGCAGGTAGGTTGCCATAGTAAAAGTCTTGGTGCTGCTTCTGGCTTTTGCCCCACAGATTTCTGTTTTAATTTTGCATTTTGGGATCAGTGATGCAGTGTAACATTTTCTGCTGGAAAAAGGAGGTGATGTATTTGCTTTCTTCCTTTCTATGTGCTTCTGTTACACAAATGACACAGCAGAAGGTTTATACCTAAACAACCATTTCATTCCACTTTTTTGAAAAATAGACCTAAACTACAGAGTGTGAGTGATACCGCTTGGAATTCCTGGCACAGAGCTTCTCTTTACGGGTTTGTTTCTGCATTGGTTGTTGAAGGACAGCTTTTGTGAGACCTGCGGTGTAGGTGGGCAGCCAGGTTGGATAAAAAGCCTGCAAGAGATCTGGGATTGCATCGTTGGTGGTTGAATGTCACAAGCTGCATTAGTGACAGTGACTAATTAAGATTGATTACAGCAGCAGTAAGGCAGATGTATAGCAAGTGGAAAATAAAAATGGCTGGATTGGCCTTGGTGTCTGTGGAGCAGTGTACTCAGAACACGGCCCTGGGACAGGAGCATCATCTGAGGGACACCGCTGCACCTGTGAGCATTCTGGGGGTTGGAAGCATTCTGGGGGCTGAACTGCTGGGAAAGGAACTGCAAGGAAAACAGTGTAATTTTGGTCCTCTTTGAGTCTGTGGCAAAACTTGTTTCCACGAGAACAGAGAGAGCACTGTGTTTACTGCTTTGCACCCACCTGCAGAGCAGAGGTGTCTGAATGGTCAGACAGACTGGAATGGAGGAACTCTGCAGTTTCTTTGAGCTGACCTTGCTGCTAAGATGGCAGACCAGTTACATCATCCTGCTGGGAGAGAGTAGGGAGAGGCACGCTCATTTCAGAACTTACGGTGAAACACGAGTGAAAAGTTGGGCCTCATCAGACAAACAGGATTGCCTCAAGTCCCCTCGGTACAGACCAGCTCACCTCCAGTCCCTGGTCTCCTGTCCTTGAGATTTCAGGTAGAAGAGGCCTGGTTGTGTGCCTGTGTGCTTGTGTTGTTCTGGGACGTCTCAGGGCTGAGCTGTTGTGTTTGTGGCAGCAGGCTGTGCATCTAGGAGCTGCACCCCCCATAACCCTGGCTGCTGACAGAACCAGGTGTAGAACAAGGACCCCTGCCTCAATGGGCACAGAGCTTGTTCTTGTGAAGTGTCATCCGTGCGCAGGCAGCACAAGGAAAGTGTTTGTCCTACCTGTGGCCAAGCCATGCATCTGTAGGACATATGTGCCAGGTTGGGCTGCTTTGTAAGGCCTTGAGAGGGAAATTCTGGTCAGTGTGTGGAAACTGTGTAATTTTTTTTTTTACAGGTTTCTGCAGTTCGGTGTCTCCAGCTTATGCCAAAGTGACTGAATAATTTCAGCCTAAGGAGCGTCTGTTCTGTGTGCATGCTGTGGTGCTCACTGCAGAAACTGCAGTTTGAAATACGTGGCTCAAACATGCAGAATTTTGAAGCAGGCCATCTCAGAACAAGGGCAGGAGCCTTTGCTTGCTGTTCCTTGCAGCTGCCTAAAATAAATCCCAGGGGTTCATAAAGTCTTCCTTGCGGCAGTTGGAGGGCAGTGGGCTCAGTGTTCATGTGCCTGCTACCTGGAGCTGTGCTTAACCTCGGCCATTTCAGGGGAATTCTGTTGCAGCTCTGTCTGGGCTGTCCCAGCCCCATGCTGCCAGTGCCTGGGTGTTCTGCCAGAGCTCTGATCTTCAGTGAGAAGCCAGCCCTCTGCCTTGTCAGGGCAATGTGAACTGAGACATCCAGATCCCAAGGGGAAATGATAAAAGGGGACAGTGTGACTAACGGCATAAAGAGAGAAGAGCAGATGTGTTCCCCTTGCCAGCTCTATTAAAATGATCACAACTGTGCCCTTTGGGCTTCTGTATCCAAAAGAAAATGCTGCAGTGGAGGCTGTGAGTTTTGCTGGCAGATCAGTGCTGTGTGTCCAATCCCTGGTGGTGACGTTGGGTTTAGGGGAAGAGATGTTGCTGCACTCTACCTGTCACTGATTGTGCTGTGATGGGAGAAAAACTCCCCTTCTGCTCGAACTTGCAGCTCCTCCATCTTCAAGCTGAGATCTGTGGTTGGGATGGCAGAGCAGAGGTGTGCTCTGTTATGTTGTTGGTTTAGCAAGTTCATTTGCAGGAAGAGAGGGATTGGGTCCAAAGTGGTATCAGGCTGATCATGTCCTCCTCACAGTCTCTTGTTGTGGACACCCCAATTCCATCTGCAGAGCACTGGAGGACATTTCTCATCTCCCCGTAGGAAGATGAACCGTTAACACAGTGTGTGCTGGAGGCATGGCTGTCTGCTCTTGCTGCAGTGGGGAAGCAGTGCATAGTGGTTCTAGTGCCAGCGGTGTGCTGTTTCAAAACAGGACTTGTTCTGGGGCTTTTTCTTCCCACCTTTTTGTTTCCTAATGCCATAGTGGCCTCAGACAGCCTTGGCACAGCCAGGACTGAGCTTTGCACTGCCACAGCTGTTGTTCTGCCCTCGCACATTGGTGCCTCCTGGCTGTGGAGCAGCTGTCTCACTCAGTCTTGTTCCCTCAGGTGATGAAGACCTACCACATGTATCATGCAGAAAGCATCAGTGCTGAGAGCAAGCTGAAGGAGGCAGAGAAGCAGGAGGAAAAGCAGTTCAACAAGTCGGGGGATGTCAGCGTGAACCTTCTGCGGCACGAGGAGAGGCCACAGCGGCGGAGCTCCGTCAAGAAGATTGAGAAGATGAAGGAGAAGGTGGGTGCATGGGGTGAGGAGCCAGGCTGGAGCCCAGGGCTGTCTGGGGCTGCCTGTGCAGTGGGAGCTTAGCTCTGACCCATTTCGCTTCTGAGCAGCTGCTCCTGTCTCCCTGGAAGGCATTAGGAAGCATAGCTATAACTGCACTCATATATTTTGCTGTTGACAGTGAACTGTAGCTGTCTCAGGGTACCTTGAGACAGAATAAAATTGTGTTGGATATATAAGAAAAATGCTTTTCCTGTACGGGCTGCCTGGGATTTAAGGTGCAGCCCTTGGATGGCTTTGCTAGTCAAAACATGTAACACCGCTCTAGCTTCAGCTTCTCCCTGGATGTTGGAATCTTTAAAACTGTTGAATTCTTCTGTTGATTTCTGAGAATAGCAGTAGCTTCTTAAGTGTGTGTGTTGGCCCAGCACTGGGGCACTGTCATGCAGCAGACCTCTGGGAAGGGTTAACGTTCTGTGCTAAACCTTCAGGCTAGTGATCTTCCTGAACAAATGCCCCAAATCCAAGCACAACTGCTATTGCAGTTTTGAATTCTGGGTACTGTTCTTAATTTTGTAGTTTGGGCCTCTGGGCCAGATTCCACTTTGATACAGCTGCTTAAACCTGGAGTAAATCCAGATGCATGTCAGCATATCTGGGAGGAAAGTTTGGCCCTCCAGTTGTGATTGTTGCCAAAACTTCCATGAATGTACAGATGAAGGAAGAACAGCTGTGCTTGGGATGCTCTAGATACATCTGAGCAGAATGCGCTTCTTGCGCATTGGTTGATTGTACCAGGGACATTCAGCCTGGCAAAGATGCCTGTTTTCATACCTGATACCAAACTTCATTAATTCATGTGTTGCACCTTGGCTCTGGGGCGCTGTGGGGCCCTGCAGCAAGAGGGACTGTGACAGGAACATCCTGGACATATTCTAATGCTCTGTTTTGCTTTTTCAGAGACAAGCCAAATACTCTGAAAACAAGCTGAAGTGTACTAAAGCCAGGAATGACTACCTGCTGAACCTGGCAGCCACCAACGCAGCTGTCAGTAAATACTATATCCACGATGTCTCTGACCTCATTGATGTAAGTGCTTCCTCCTCTGCGTACATCCTGCCTGCTTGGCACTGATGAGTGCACCGCTCAATCTTAGACATGGTTTGGTTCCTAAATGCACTTGTGACCACGTGATATAATGAAGGAGAATTTGTTTGGACTTTAAAATGTGCTTACCTGAGGCCTAATAATGTGCTGGAAGCTTGGATTTCCCCCCCCCTTTTTTTTTCCCCTTGCATATGCATGCATGCACGTGACTTCCTTCTCAGCTGATGTAGGCGTGTAAGTGGAGCTGTCACTATATGGTAGTCAGCCTTCTGAATTTTATGGTGGTCACACAACAAAGTAATCAATATTTATGCTGTATAGAAGCTTCTGTTATTGTTGTCTGCAAAAAAAAAAAGAGTGTTGGTTTTCGCTGTGTGGTGCGAGCATAGCAGTTCCTTCAGGAGTGCACAGGCAGAGGAGCCCAGATTGGGAGCCAGCTCCGTGTATCTTTTGTGTGGTATCACAAGCAGGCTGTGGTCTGGGTGTCACAGTATGTTGGTTTTGGCTTAGGAATGGTGCAGAAATGGTGCTTCCTTCACTATTAAATGACAGCCTCATCCTCTGTGGCTCCCGCACAGAGTGTTTCCTGCAGCTGGAGCTTTTTGAAATCCAGAGCTTTTGCAGTAGAATTTGCCTTGGGGCAAACCAGGTGGTCCTCAGGTTTCCTCCCAGCCCAGCCATTGGTCTGCATTTGAAATAGATAATCTCTCGTAAAAAAATTACATGCATCCTTTTTTTCATTGTTGAAAACAGAAACCTGTTCTTTGTGCCATGTGTGTCTGCAGTTTCTATCAGTTTGGATAGGTGCTCTGCACTCCTTAGCTCTGGTGGCAGTAAAGCAGATGGAAGTGCTTCCCTAGCTAGGAAAGGCTCCTGCTGAGTTGTATCGAAACATTCCTTGCAGGAAATTGCCTCAGGGCAGCAACTCCCAGGAGCAGCTTTTGTGGAAATGACAGGAATTGAAAACATGTATATCAGGGACTCCTAAGAGCTGCTTTTAAATGATTCAGGAGAAGAGTTTCCTTTCTCTTCCTTTAATAGAAATCTTCACAGCAATATAGATTGCACTGTCCAGTTCCTTCCTGCTAAGGCAGCTTCAGTGAGCAGATCCCTGCCTGACCTGTGGGCACCAGGCTGGCCTTCTGGCCTGGTATTCACTGAATGCATAATTCAGAAATTTTAGCAGTCTTTATCTCCTTCTAACCAACTGATGTGTGTGTATTCTTCCAAGCACTAATTAAAGTAAGTCCGATGCAAAACCCCTTGAGGATTTCAGGATTTTAAGGTATGGTGAAATATATTCTTATTATGTCCTCCTTATTCTCTTTGTTACCGCAGATGAGTTTAGAAAGGATACTCAGTAACTCAAACATGAAAACAATCAAGCAGTGAGGTGTGATAACTCCTTGGTTTAACCAAGGGGTTTCTCTTCCAGTTGTCTCTTCTCTCTCCTCACACACACTCTTCTCTCCTTCAATATGTGTTTTTTTTTGTTGTTTTTTAAGAAAGAACACCTTATTTTTGTGGAGTTTCTGAGCTCTGATTTCCTGGAGAGGTGATGAGTTCCAGTTTGGTTCTGGCTGTTTATATTGTTCCTTCCAACTTTATTTCCTCGTGCTGACCCTGCCGCTGCAGTCAGCAGATGGCTTTTCTTCCACACTCCAGGAAATCCCTTGAGGGTACTTTATCTGAAGTGTTTTTGACGCTGTGCAACTGAATTCCCCTAATGACATATCCTGGTCACCAATGGAAACAAAATATTGCATGTGTGTGCTGTACGTGGGTGCTAATTTTAAATCCCCAAAGGGAGAGCAGTTCATTTGAACAGACTTCTGTACAAATGTTTTGCAAGAGCATGGCACGGCAGGTTTCAGAAAGTTCCAGAAGAAGGGGATCCTATGTACTGCTTTGCATTGGATGCCCCTGGAGCCAGTGGTGTTGTGCTTTCTGTCCATATGTAATCTCTGTAAAAGAAAATGAAGAAAACAAGTGTTTTCAGCTGTGATTTTAAAGTTAGCATTTTAATCTTAATAACTTAATGAGATGGTGCAATAGTGCCTTTCATTCAAGTGTTTGTGCTGCTTGCAGACACCAGGTTGGTACTGCCAGAGCGTGCAGGATGCAGTCAGCTGCTGTCTGTTGCCATCCTGGTGCTTCATGGGGTGCAGCTGAGGCTGTGAGCAGAGGAGGTGAGTTTTGCCCTCATGCCCGGTGCAGCAGGGCCACGTGGTATGGAGCTCCTGCACGCCCTTCGCACTGAGCAGGGTTGCCACCTGCAGCCTTTTGGTCTCTGTAAAGCTCAGAGCTCTGGAGCAGCTGATTCAGTGCTTTTCCCCCGAATCCCAGAGGGCCCCGTGCTGTCTGTTAGGCCCAGCCTTGATGTTTCTTGTGCCCTCAGTGGCACTGCGAAATGAGACTGTTAGAACAAAGCCTCTGCTGATCTCCCACTCCGGTGAGAGCAGCGGTCCCAGCTGCGCAGGGGGGGCGGCTGTGCTGGCAGATGAGACGCTTGGAGGGGCTGTGCCCTGCTGTGTCCAATGGCCTTGTTGTGTCCTTCTGTAGAAAGCAGAAAAATAGGGAGACACGTCAGATTAGACTTGAGCTTAAAGTACATCGTTTGCCCCTTCCCCCAAAAGAATCATGTTTCTGTTAAGGCACCCGTGTTCTTATTTCTGTCATTAAGTGTATGACCAAATTAATTCCTGTGGCCTTGCGTGTGGAATGGAGATAAAGCTGTTTCCGTCCCCCTCTGAGCTCTGTGCTCAGTAGCTGCGTGGTATTTGAAGTGCTCACACAAAGGATATCACCAGGTCAGGTCATGGTGTGGCGGTGGGTCCCCCAGGCCGGGTCGGCTCCCTGACATCGCCCTGAACCGCCGCTGTGTCTGCATGGATGGAGCTTTTGCTGCATCTGAGACAAACGGGTAAAGGAAGGGAATTCTTAGGAATGTTAAATTACTGTCAGAAGTTTTGGTGGCTAGAAAATGCTGATGGCATTGTTATTTTTAATAAGGGCAAGTGATGCTTGGGAAGCAGTTTGGGAAAGCCACTGGTAGCCCTAGCAGCAGAGCCAGGCAGCCGCCCTGCTGTGGGACCCGAGGGAATAGAAATGTGCTCTAGGGACAGCTTTCACTGGGCAGAGAACTGAGGCCTGAGGAGGCACTGGTGCTGTGCAGCGGTGCTTTGCTGCGCCCCAGGTGGCTGCAGCTGGCGGTGGTGATGCACCGAGGAGCAGAGTTTGCCGGGCCCGAGCTGAGAACGGACTTGTCCTCGGCAGTGAGCTGCGGGCTGTGCGCGTGGCACGGCGGGCGGCCCTGCGCAGGTGGCGGTGGCCGGATGGAGCTGCTGTGTTCTGAGCCTCATGCAGAGCGAGGGGATGAATGGGAGAAAAAGAATTCTGTTTGTGCGATCTTTTTCAGAGCAGGGCTGATGTGGCTGTAGGGGAGGGGAGAGGTGTGCCGACTCGATTTACTTTCGGCAGTTTGACACTTCTTGTTCGCACACCAGTACCCTGGTTTAGTAAACTCACGTTCTGTTTCCACATGCAGGTGGTTCATATAAAAGCTGCCCTACTCCCTGTTTGTCAGCACACCTGAAATTGTGCTGTAACAGTGCTTTTTTCTAAGCTGTTCTTAGAGTGCTTTGTTAAACTACAGAACCCAGCCAGCACTCGTCTCTTAAACTTTGCCTGTCTTGGCTTTAATAATACAGCAAAACTGTGTGTTCTTTTTTCCCCCAAAGTTTTGCCTAGTAAACGATTATTTCCTCATGCAGACACCACAGACACTGAAATTGTCTTGCTAGGTTAATGAAGCCCGCTTGCAGGTTGTTTTATGGCTTGGGGTGTCATGCAGTCTATAAATTCTGCTGCGTGAGGGCTGTGAGCAGCCTTTGTGTGATGGACCTTGTTAGCGTGGCACAAAAAGGCGACAGGATGTTCCCTGGGAGGGAAGAATTCCTTCTTGACACTTTCTGTGCTTTTCCCAGTAGCGTGAACGAATAGCCTCAAGGTCCCAGTGTCCTTTGGGAGGTTAATTTACCAATGAGTTCATCTTGGAAAAAACCCAAACCAACACACATGCACAAAGGGCCTAAGAAGGTGTGCATGGGAGAGGAGTGCAAGAGGGAGATTAAGGGGCAGAGTGAAATGTGGGTCAGAAATCCTTTGGAAAGAAACCCCCTCCAGGGACTGCAGGGTAATTACCATAGCGGGGTTTGGAAGGGGCTGCGTGGAGCTGTGAGCAGGAGCATTGCTTGGGGGTGATCCAGCCTCGTGCTTCACAGTTGGTTATGGAAGTCAGAGGGCCCCATTCTTCCCCTGCTCCATCGCTGTGTGCTCACAGCTCCGTGTTTGGCTGAGAACAAATTAGGTTTTGGGGGCTCTGTCTGCAGTGCTCCCTCAGGCACCGAACCCGATGGCCACAGCCACTCCTTTGGGAGAGGGTGTGTTGGAGCTGCAGGGCCGTGTGTGGGCACACAGCCGCACAGACCTGTCCTGCAGGGAGCCCTGGGTTGGCTGCAGAGGGCAGGTGTGCAGTTGGTCTGCTGCCAGGCATGCTGTCCTCATGGTGTTGTGGGGGGGCTGCATGGGGGTCGGTGGGCAGCGCTGGGCTGTGGCTGCAGCTGAGCCCACACCCTCAGCATCGCCCTGTGCTGCTGGCCTTGTGCTGGGGCTGTGGGGCTGCAGGCACAGCTCTGTGCTGTGCCGCCTCTGGTGTGTCCCAGTGCCCTGTCGTGGCCAGGCATTCCTGGACCCGTGCTGGGGTGCTGTTGTGGCCAGGCTTGTTTCCATGCTGATGGCTCTGAGGGAGGTGTGGTGGCTGTAGGGCTGCTGCTGTTCTGTTCTCCGTGGCCGTGAACTGAGCACTGTGTTTTCTTGGACTGCTTCTCTGAAGACCTGAAGGTAGTTCCAGGTGTGGGGTAGGTGCTGGTACCCAGTGTTGGCATGGCCAAGCACAGTATTACCTTATTAAAGCATTACTTCATGCTTTAAAATGAGTTAAATATCTTCTAACTATGTAAACAGTGAGATGGATCAGTGCTTTAGAAAGCACTTCATCTTCTGTGAGGCCAGGTACCGCTGTAGCCGTGCTGTACGAGAACTTTGTGTTCCTGCAGAGCTGCCATACCGGAGCTGTGGGGGGAGCGGGCAGGGAGGGACCCTCAACTCACCCCGAGCTGCTGCTCTGCAGCCCCAGCCTGGCAGCTGTGCCGGCACAGGGCGGGATGATGCGGCTGCCTCTGCTCTGAGCAGAGCTGTGTGAGCTCCCAGGTCTCACCGTTTCACAGGTTGAGCACTGCAATATTTCCAGCCCTTGCAGGGGTGGTGGAGACTTAATGAATTAATGTATGAAGAGCTTTGAGCTCTTCAGATGAAAGGTGCTGCGGAAGTACTAAGGGTTGTTATTTGTGTTTCTAATTTATTTTCCATCAAAGGAGGATGAGAAGAGTAAGAAAATGCCATTTGTTCTGGAGCTGGGAGCCGGAGTTTGAAGTCCTTTTTCTTTATTTTTTTCCCCCCCTTCATTGCTTGGTGTGTCTCTCTGGGAACGGTGTGATTGCCAATGCTCCTTTCCCTTCCAGGCAGCAGTGCATGCAGTGCTGGGGCACACAGCGAGGTGCTGCCCTGAGTGTCAGTGTTGGGCACTGCTGGCTACAGCACGAGCTCTATTTGCTAGGGGGATTTCAGTAGCATTTCTTTCCACATGTGTCATGCATTGCCTCCTCAGAGACTCACAGTGCTGTATCCAGTTTGCATTCCACTTTCCCCACTTCGATTCCCCAAAGAACCATTTTTTTGAGTGTTGTTTGCTGAAGGCAGAGCTGCATCAGTTCTTAACTGTCCCTATTTTAAACTAAGAAATGTAAAAGATAAATAGCAGCAGGATGAACAGTAGATTACGACCACATAATCAGTCCTACCCCTGCTGGGGGCAAGCAGCGCACACCGTAGATCTGCAAGCAGGAGAGTCCTGTTGTGCTGTCACTGCTCGCTCCAGCACAGACCAGCCAACACAGCTCTGTGTGACATGATGTGAACTGAGGGCTGTCCCTTCATGTGGGCAGGAGGAGTGAGGTGACTTCTCTGGCTGGAGCTGCTCGTGGCACCAGCTGAGTCTTTACATTTCACTTTGAGTTTATCAGTGCTGATGTTCTGATGCAGAGGCACTTTTTGTACCTTTCTACATCGGTTAGAAGTGATTCCTTTGGGCACTGCAGAGTTGGAGGAATGGCATCTGCCCTGTGAAGATGGCTTTGTGCTTCCAGAAGCAGAGGGGAACCTGGTGGGTATGCTGGGATTCTGGGTAATTTGGTTATAGCTCAGACAACGAGGACTTTCTACTCATTCTTTAAGTTGTGTGACAACAGAGCTGCTTAACTGTAATGCATGTGGCTGGCAGGTGCCAGCTCAGTTCTGCTTGCTGCAGCAGCACTCACGGTGCCCATCAGCACATTCTCCCTCAGCGCCTCAATGGACACTGCTCTGTGTTGCACTCGTGCAGGTATGTGCCAACTTCAGACCGTGTGTGATGGCTGCTCACAGGCTGTGCTGGTGACAGTGTGTGTCACTGTGCCTCGGCTGTGCCAGGAGCCAGAAAGGTCATCCAGGGGACATGTTCTTATGAACTCCTAACAGTGGATGAAGCTGTGGTTATGTAGCTTTACATCCACTGTCAGGAACTTCAGCTCTCTTATCATCTAGAAATAGATGTGCCTCAGTTTTGGATTGTAGCCTCCTTGCAGCCCCATAGCATGGCTCAGTCTGATGTGCTGCTCTTCAGCTCCCAGCTGTGCCTTGCTGTGCCCCTCCTTTCCCTGCAGAGCCACTGCTGGTATCCCTGTGCTGGGTGCCTGCGGCAGGGCTGTGCCTGATGCTGTGCTGCTGTCCTTTTTAGTTTGGGAGGAGACCTGCTGGGATGGGAGCTGCTGCTTGCTCAGCTGTGATTCGGTGCTCAGAGCAGCAAATCCCTGAGCTGTTGCTATACTTCATGTGCCAAATTCAATTATATAAAAAAGAGAGTTTAAAAAACAGGGTTTTGCTGCCCAAATGCTGTGCATTAGGCAGTTAGCTCAATTTTATCATGTTCTCCAAGATGAGCATGATCAGCTGTGCACGAGGAATGGCCTTGTCATGAGTTTCTTGGTGAGGGTGGTGGGGCCGTGCGTGCACTGCAGAACCCTTTGGTACCACTGTGCTCCAGCACCTGTCAGTATGGGGTTACTCAGGGAATGGTTTCTTTGTGCAAAAGGATTGCTGGAGCTGAAGAGAGTCTTGGACAGCCCGCAGTGTGGCACTCTGGCCGCTCTTCCCAGGGACCTTTGCAGGGCAGGAGTTCTGCCATCAGTGCAGCCCTGCCCTGGTGCTGAGCAGTTAGAGGAACCATGCTTTTGTGTGATTTGTATCTCTCTCCTGTCTGAGAGCCACTGGTGTCTTTTCCCAGCAAAACTAGGTGCATTAAATTCTTGTGCTGTGCCCAGACACCAGTGCAGGGTAGTGCACAGCCCAGCTATTTGCGCACCCTGAAATGCAGTGTTGCGGTGCACTGATGGCACAGTGATGATAGTGCTGGTGGTAGCTGTTCCTAACTCAGCCCTGCCTTGCTGTGCCACAGTGCTGTGACCTGGGGTTCCATGCCAGCCTTGCACGGACCTTCCGGACGTACCTGTCTGCTGAATACAACCTGGAGACCTCCCGCCACGAGGGCCTGGACATCATTGAGAATGCTGTGGACAACCTGGATGCACGGAGTGACAAGCACACCATCATGGACATGTGCAATCAGGTCTTCTGCCCTCCACTGAAGTTCGAGTTCCAGCCACACATGGGGGATGAGGTACGGCGCTCAGTGCTGTGGAGCTGCCTCGCAGCCTGGCTTAGGCCTGGTCCCTCTTAGCCATCACCCTTACATCAGTTCTTCCCCTTTGCTCTGTCTTCACCTGTTGCTGTTCACGTTTCCTTTTTTAATGAGATGCTTAGCTCATTAGCAGCACTCCTCCTTTCAGTCTGCTCTTTGTCCTCTCTCAATTACAAGTCCTGTGGTTTCATCCTCAGCTAAACTGTCCAACAGATTTCATGGTGGGACTTTGATTTTTCTGCTGTACTTGGAGACTTCAGAGTGCAGCTTTAAAAAGCTGAGTGGAAATGCTTTGTGCTAGGTCCTCAGCACTACTGCTTGGAAACTGGACCACACTGCCTGAGAGGGCTGCAAGGAGCTTGTGGGTGCTGAGAAAATCTTTCTGGTATTAATGCATGTGTCTGGTCTGTGTGCAACTCACTGTACCCCTCTCCTGTCTCTGCCGTGCTCCTGCCCAGGTGTGCCAAGTCAGTGCCCAGCAGCCTGTGCAGACCGAGCTCCTAATGCGGTACCACCAGCTGCAGTCCCGCCTGGCCACCCTTAAGATAGAGAATGAAGAGGTAAGAGCTCATCCTCCGCCTCCCTTCTTGTGCTCATTTATGGGAGTGTGCAGTGCTGAGATCTCCCTTTGCAGCTTATGGTGGGGCAAACCCACTACTTACGAGCTGCTTGTGGGCCAGTTGTTTTGGGCTCCAGATGTCATTTTTTCCCTGTTTGCTTCAAAAACATGCTGTCTTTTATGCCTGATAGGTACGAAAAACTCTGGATGCCACAATGCAGACTTTGCAGGACATGCTGACAGTGGAAGATTTTGATGTTTCAGATGCCTTCCAGCACAGTCGCTCCACTGAGTCGGTCAAATCAGCTGCTTCAGAGACCTACATGAGCAAAATAAACATCGCCAAGAGGAGAGCCAACCAACAGGAGACTGAGATGTTCTATTTTACAGTGAGTCTCATATCATGTGACACAGGACACAGGGCATTAATTGCGAGGGCTGAGTTGCATTTTAAGTGCTTGTTAGTGAAGAGCAAGAACCCATTCAGTCTTTCACTGTTTGCCTTCTGTATAGTTTGGGATTGGAATGTACTTTACAGCACCATGGAAATGCACGGAGAATGGCAATTTAGTGTCTGTCTTGTTCTCATTTTTAATGGAACAACTGCAGTAAACAGTTTTGACTCAAAGTTTACAGAAGTCAGCAGGAGTAGCACAGCACTGGGCAGCAGGCTCCAGTTAGGCCCAGCTGGTGGATCCTTTGGAGGCCTTTCCTGTTTTGAACCCTCAGCTGGGCCTTCCTTTTCTGGTCTGCACAGCTAAAATCTGTCCTGGGCCTAGGGTTGAAATAAGCAGCCATTAGCATCTTGCACAGGCATTGCAGGAAGCTGTGCTGGCCAGGGTTCTGTGCTGTGTGCTTGCTGGCAACAGCAGCCTTGGTCAGGTGCTGTACGTCTGTACTGCTCTTAAGGTTCTCTGTTATCATTCTTGAAGCAGTGAGACATTAGCTTGGCAGAAGTGCCCCTCATTTAACTGTGGTTAATAGGCTACAGTTGATGTATGTAAATATCTTGTGATGTATACATGAGTGTGATTTCTCAAGTGGTATTATTATTTCTGGGTGGGCAGGGAGGGTGGAAATCAGCGCATTAGTTTGTTTTTAGTTGTACTTGTTTCTTTAATTTTGCAAGAACTTGTGATTTTTTTTTTCCTTTTTTTTTTCTTTCGTTTTCCACGCCTGTCTCCCTTACTCCTCCTCTAAAACATCACTTGCTCTGGAGTGCTCCTGGGTGCACAGAGGCCTAGCAGTGCAGTGAGTTGTGCCGCATGGTTTTCATTGCCTAGCACTCTGTGTGTCCACTGCCTGAGCTGCTCTTGCTGCATCACTTGTGTGTATGGGGCCAAGCACCACCAGGGGAGGGAAAACCTCTTTGATTTTTCCAGGCTGTTCTCAGAAGCCTGACAAAAGAAAATTTGCTTTGAACTTTTTTCTTTGAAGCAACTTGCATTCCCAGGCAGGGGGTGCAGCACCAAGGAGACCAGGCTAATAATAAGATCTTTAGGACTGTAGCTGGGGCAGTGGGAAGTGATTATTAAACCCTGCTCCATCCTGCAGTGCATCCGCCACCTTGTTTGTTGGAGCCTGACAGCCTCTGTATCCCCTCAGCAGCCCCAGGCAAAAGTGTACATCAATTACAGATGATTATCGCCAAGAGTCTTAACCTACCTTACTTGTTCTGTTCTTAATTCCAGAAATTTAAAGAGTATTTGAATGGCAGTAACCTTATCACAAAGCTCCAGGCTAAGCACGACTTGCTGAAGCAGACTCTTGGGGAAGGTGAGTCGTG
This sequence comes from Perdix hodgsoniae, assembly GCA_035772895.1. Taxonomy (NCBI): domain Eukaryota; kingdom Metazoa; phylum Chordata; class Aves; order Galliformes; family Phasianidae; genus Perdix; species Perdix hodgsoniae. The sequence goes on along the minus strand of JAPSGF010000029.1, from coordinate 7,624,691 downwards.
GGGTTAGGCCCAGGGAGGGAACGAATGCTGCCAGCACTGCTCTGGCATCTGGCTCTGAGCTCTGGCTTTGGTGGTGTGGGGACAGAGCAGGCAGCTTGCAGAAATGGGCCTGTCTGAACTCTTCCCAGCGATCCCTGATGTTAGCACCAGACTCAGGCCTGCTTGGTAGCTGCGGGGCTGTGGCTCCTGGGGTCGGCGCAGGAAGCGATTAGTCTCTTGATAACGATTTGATGACTGCCCTGCTCTCACACACAAGCATAACTGCGGCTGTACTTGGGAAGAGCAGTGTGGTGTCAGTCATTGCAGTTCTCCGAGAGTTGTGCAAAAGCAGCTGTGAAACTTTTCACGTGGAAACTGAATCTCTTCCAGGTCATGGGATTGTCCTGCGATGTAGACATTTGGCAAATATTTGACCCAGAAATGCAGAATGCTGTGTTTCAGCATGAGCTGATTCTCTTTAGGAAGAAGTCTGGGTTTACAAAATGCTTGTGTGGAATTCTTTGCTTTTTCAATGCGGAATTGGCTGCAGGCTTGCTTTCTGCAGGTGCCAAGGGAGAGCAGGAAGGAGGCATGTGTAGCCAAATGCTTCCTTTTATGTGCCTTAGAAAGAAGAAAGACTAAATCGCCTTCCTTGGCCTTTGGAGAAAAGCACAAACAGCATGTGAAATGGGTTTATTTTTTTCAGTGGATTGACAAACACTTTAAAAAATGAAGAGATCTTATCACTGGTAATATGCTGCTGTTTATGTGAAATCCAAGCGCTAAAAATACATGGAGGGAATGAGAATATTGACAGCCAGAATAGCCTGCTTGATGATGATTAGATGGGCTGTTATCTCATAGGAAGAGCCAGGGAGCAGAATTACACCACTGTATTTAGATGCTATTAGTGGTCCTCCATGAGGCAGTTGGATAATCTCAGCAGCCTCCCCAGGGGGTTCAGCCCTTATCAGCCTCCCCCTTTTCTATTTGAATTTGGCCAATACCCAGCTAGTGTAAATGAGCACTTATTGCAGAGGACCTGCAGCGCATCTGGTTATTTTTTTCCAAGATGGACTTCATATTGCAAATAAACCTTTAATGTCAGTGGGAACAGAAGATGCTTTCCCTCCCTTGTGACTGAGCCCCGGACTTCTAATGCCTCATATGGAAGGGGTTTGCATAGCAACCAGTTTGACATCTCCTGCAGCCTGCAGGGCTTTCAGGCACAGTCAGCCTCTTTGCCACAAGCAATTAACTCAGGACTTACGGAGCCAGAACTGGGGCACGAGTGCTTGTGCAGCTGTGTTTTAGGTCAATTTTCTAGTGATATGAAAAGTTGATGGGAACTTATTTTTCTTCATAGGTGAAAGAGCTGAATGTGGAACAACCAGGTGAGAAGTTTCTTTTATTTCATCTGTATTTGGGAATAATCTTTGGCTTGTACTGGTTGTGGGGAGGGTGGCTTTCTTTGCTGCTGATGGAGCTTGGTGGGGCTGGAGGGCAGGCAGACCCTGCTTGCCAAGTCGCTGACATGCTTCCCTGCTGCACTGCCTCCAGTGGAGTAGTTGGGGTGAGGACAAGCAGGGCCTTGGTGTTGCTGCATTGTAATTTCTAGCTGACTGACTCAGAAGTGTCTGGAAGTGCCATATCAGCACGGTGCATTGCAGTGCCTGATAAGCGCAGCCGAGGTTGGGTTGTGTCCAGACAGCGCAACATGAACGTGTCCACCTGCTGCCTACTGTCCCTGTTTGTTTAAAGGCTTTGATGCATCTTCTGAAAGCCTCTCCTGTCTCCTGCTCCTAGGCAAAGTAACACAGAGACTGTTTGTATTCCAACACTTTCATCCAGCTACAGCAGGAGATAGTGCTAGGGGTGAATGTAAAGGAAGAAGACTTTGATCTGTGTCCAGTCCGTAAAGCATCTCCACAGAGCTCTGGAAGCTTGCTCTGAGTGTGCTGCTTTCACAGCAATAAGACACGGGCCAGCAAAGCCTGCTGATGGCTCCCCAGAATGCGTAGTACCTCTCTCTGCATCATCTCTTTATGATCCCGTTTCAGTGTTTAATTCAATTTGTAGTACCAGCAAAAAAGCTGCATGCATTCCATGTTTAAAATGCTGAAGCAGATGGTAATGGCAGGGCTGCCCAGGCAGGCAGGAAGGAGGCTGCCTGACAGAGAGCAGGGATGAGCAGGGTGCCTTGGTCTGCTGCCTGCTGGCGGAGATGGGCTGCAGTGCAGTGCTGTGCCAGGCCAAGAAGGATCAGTGCTGGACTTCCAGTACAGGGTACCATCAAGACAAAGAAGGAACTTTTGAGCCCGGAGTGGGGAAGAGAGCAGGGCTAAGGTATCCAGACATCCTCAGGCATCACTGCAGCCTTTTGTTCCTGGAGCTGCCCTTGGCCCTTACCTACTGCAGTGCTGGGTGCTGTAGGGCACTTGGCTTGTCGAGGGTCCCTGCAGAGCAGTGGATACCAAGCTGCTCCTCCTCTGTCACTGCCTTTCCCAGCAGAGCTGCCCTGCAGGGCATTCTCATCTCCAGTCCCTGGTGTTTGCTTGCACGCTCCTGTGAGCTGAGCTCTGGTCCTTTGGGAGCCCCAGGCTGGGCTTTCTGCTGAACTGGCTGATGAAACCAGGCCAAATCTGAAATAGTTTGCTCTCGAGTACTTTGTTTCTCAGGAGTGGGTGCCCACAGGCTGGTGATGATGCAGGCCAAAACAATCAAAGGAGTGAATAGCGACCTCCTACATGAGAGATGATGGCACAGCTCCCTGCTGCTTCTGTTTGCTTTTGTTTCAGCCTTTGCTTTTACTACACAAAGGAAAACAAACGAGACAATCTCCTTCTTGTGAGTTCAGGCAGAACAACCTTCCTGCAGATACAGCTGGAGGAGGAGGACTGCCCACTGTAAGAGGAGATGGCACCTCAGCAAGCAGCCATGAGCTGTGCAGTGATCATTTCTGCTCCAGTGGTCACTGTAGGCTGGGCTAGAGGATGGATCCAAGATCACTTAGAGAATTTATGCTGTTTTTCCGTCTCCTAGATGTGGGTGCTTGTGTCTTAATGTCCTTTGTTATCAGAAGGAGAAATCAGAATGCAAGCACCATGAACAGAAGCAGACCCCAGATCCCTGATCACAACACTAAAATAAGTCATGTGTTTCCATGGCGGCGTTCCAAGAGTAATGTGTGTCTGTAACCCTTGCTGAAGTCAGTGGAGTCTTCAGGATCTGTTTGCCAGGCTGGTGGGGCCCACTCGTCCCTGTGTGGCACAGGCAAGGTCACATTGCTCGTGGTGCAGTGCCACCCTGTGTTGTTCGGTGGTGCTGAGTGTGGCTTTTCTCAGTGCTGCTTTGACAGGGCTCACTTGTTTCTGTGGATCTTGGGATCCTGGCAACTTCTTCCTGCCAGAAAGACCGACCACCGTTCACATTCCTGTGAGCCTATCCCAGAGAGAAAGCAGCTGCAGAGGGAGGCTCCCACTGTCCTCGTAGGCAGTGCATGAGCAGAATAAGGTGCACTTCTCAATAATGGGATTGCTTTGGTGTTTTCCAAAGGCTAGCTGTGGTGCGTTTGGGGTGTACCAGGAGACTGGTTGAACACTTCAGCAGCTCTTGGTGCTTTTTCATGCTGGCAGAGTGCTGAAGTGGTAGAAGTAGGAGGCTGGTGTTAAAATCCTTCATTTCACATCAAAATGTTATCCTTGGTAGCAGAGCAAACACTGGGCAGTGGTTCACTTGCTGACACCTCGGAGAGGAAGAACTGTGTCTGCGGGCTGTGTGTAAAGGCAGTTGTGCTGAGCTGCGCGTAGCAGCTTTATTGTTTTCTTGCTTGAATGAAGGAAATTCTGCGTGAAGGGAATTGCTGCCAACCCATCATCCATTCGGGTTGTGGTTGCTGGTGTATGTCCTGCTTTGTCACTGTCTGGGGATGATTTGTTTTTGTGGTATCAACCAGGAGTCTTTGAGGCACCCCTCAGAACAGCCAGTTAGAGCAGCCCCGCAGGCTGTGGCTGCGCCGCTCGGTGTGTGCGGCGCTGGGGCCGTGCGGCAGTCCTCACCACAGGGGTTTCTGTTGGGTTTAGTTCTTGTTCTCAGTCATAACCTTTGAGATCTCACCCGTTCAATGCATTTATGTTGGTATTTTGTTGATTTCTTTTGTTCCGTTTTCTCCCAGGCCCCCATGTCTTCCCCCTAAGCCACAGAAAATGAGGAGACCTAGGCCTCTCTCAGTCTATAATCATAAACTCTTTAACGGCAATATGGAAACGTTCATTAAGGTACTCGCTGGCTGACAGTAAGAGTTGATGAACGCTGTGAATGTAATGGCGGCTTTCCTGTCCTATCTGCCCACTGCTTTCCTGCCCCGCACCCAGCCGAGCGGCCGGCAGCCCGTCGCAGTGCCGGCTCCCTCCGCAGCCACCGCAGCCCATCATGGCCGCCCCGCAGCTCCGCAGGCCGTGGCAGCGCCGTGTCCCCGCAGCAGCACCGTGCTGAGCTCCCGCCTCGTGCCGCAGCTCCCCGCTGCGTAGCGAGGAGACGCAGGGCAGCACGCGCTGCTGGCTCTGCTGGGCCCCGTGGGGCGCAGTGCGGTGGGGTTTGGGTTTTTTCTTCACACGATGTGATAGATTTGAGGTGGGGAAACTACTGAGGAGTGAAGAAGATTTTCAAGGTGGATTTCCCTGGAATGTGCTGATTAGAAACCTTGATGACGTACTCCCTTATTTGCTCCATTTCCCTCCATATTTGGTGTTCTTGCCCTAGGGCAGAAGCAGCAGGCAGACTTACAAGCTCCCAGGTATCTCCCAGCTGTAGGGACCGCAACCTTGAGATGTAATACCATGCACTGGGAGGGTAGGTATGTCATTCTTACCCTTTAGGAAAAGAAAAATGCTGAGCAGCTCAATTGGTGCATCTCAGCACGACTGCTGGCAGCCAAGCAGAGGAGCAGTGTTGGTTTGGGCAGAGGCTGGGCTTGGCCCACAGCACGCATCCTGCTGTCCAGGGTTTTGTATTTAGGCTGATTTTGGAAAAGATGCTGCTCAGAGCCATGCCTGCTGAGTACCACAGCAGTGCTGGCTGCAGCAGGGTGCTGCCTGGGGCGCTGCAGGTGATGCTGAGGGCTGCTCTGGCCGCCAGGCTCAGTGCTGGCACGGGCTGGGGAGGGTGGGCGGGTGACACAGGGCTGGGCTCGGACCTTGCTAAGCTGCCATTGCATTTGAGCGTTCATGGCCTCCAAAAGAGATGCTTACCTCTAACTGAACTCATCTTTGCTTAATCTCTTCTTTTTTTCCTGCTCTGCTGCTTTTTTGTGTTCTCAGAGGAAGGAGGAATGCGCGAACAAGAAATCAGGTATTTACTGCAGGCCCGTCTGTGTGACGGAGTAAATTGACCAGAGAGATGCAACTGTACTGGGATAAAAAGAGCCAAACAAAGCCCTGAGGAACATGAGCTCCCCTTGTGACAGCAGGCACTGCTCGTGTTCCCCAAAGCTCCTGTCCCAAGGGGCGGCTGTGAAGGAAAAGCCAGAACCCGCCATAGGCTCAGACGCAGGCAGCATTTCACAGACCGTATTGGGGTTTTTTCTTTTCTTATTCTTTTTTTTTTTTTCTTTAGCATCTTCTGATAATGGCTCTTTCTTTAGGTGGAAATATTGTTGTAAGCTCTGTTACTGGAAGCTTATTTCATCAGTCAGGTACAGCACAAGACTTATTTTGGTTCAGCATTACACCTGTGAAATGGAGTAACTGTGATCCAGTTGCATCAGCCCACTATCTCATCCAGATAGTGAGCAAGTCTTTGTCACACACTTCAGTGAAAGCTTTTTGTGAGTAATCGAGTGCACACAGCGTATTCAGCACTGCTAGATGGCTTGATGTGTGTAACACCTCCTTTTCCTGCCTGTCCTCTTACTAAACTCAATGGCACTGTTTTTCAAATCTGTTTTTGCAGCCTTTAGTGCATTTGTTCCAAGCTTTATTATCAGTCAACCAGTAAATTTTTGCCTTTTTTTCTTTTTCTTTTTCTTTCATGAAGGATTCAGGACAGGCCATTCCGCTTGTAGTAGAAAGCTGCATTCGTTACATCAATTTGTATGGTAAGTTAATCCAGCAATACTGACGGCGGAACTCTCTGCAGAGGCAATGAGTTACTTGCAGCTAGCAGAGAAATGCAGCAGGGGTGCCCTCAGCCCTTGCTGTATGGCCTCAGGTTATAATTACAGTGGCATCGACTGTGATGTAACGTTGGATGATTGACAAATATTAAGGTCTTGTTAGCACTCATCCACATTAAATTGCTTGCTTAGGCCCTGGGCCAGGAGCAGCTCTTCCAGCCCTTTAATCTGAGGGCCTTGCTGAAGAGTAGGAGCAGGGCTGGCTCATGCTGGGCTGTCTGCTGCTTGCCCTCTTAGCCTTTCTGGGTGCATTGACTGCTGGTTTCTGCTGTTCTTCACCAGACAGTATTGGACAGCAGTTATGCAAATCTTTTCAAAAAAATTTGTTCTTTTCCAGGCCTTCAGCAGCAGGGTATTTTTCGAGTTCCTGGCTCACAGGTAGAAGTCAACGACATCAAGAATTCCTTTGAACGAGGTGTGTTGGCAGAGCATGTGGTCTCCTTCTGCCTGTGCTCCTGGGGACAGTTGTGGCACCTTGGGGTGGTGGGGCATCAGGCCTTATGTAAATCCACTAATGAAAGCCTTCCTGCGAGAGAAGCTAGGAGGCTCTCTCCTTCTGGATGTCCTACTTTTGTATCTCTGCAGTGGCGCGGAGTCACGCAGGGGGAGAATAGCTGCGGTGGGGAGAGCTGCGGAGATCCTCTCCACAGCCGTTTGGTGCTGAAGCCATAAAATGGTTTGTTGAGAATCCATTTTCATGGAGCTTTTGTCAGTTTCCAGGACAATATGAGAGTGACAGTGCTATCCAGAGCAGTTTGGTCTGTTCCAGTGGTCTAACTGCATACTCCACTCAAGCCTGTCTTCTCGTGCCATCACCTTCCATAGCTCAGGTCAGCTCAGCTCTCCAAGCTGTTGCCTTAAGTGTAAAAAATGCGCTGGGCTGGAAATGGTGCAATAGAATCAATTAATAACGTCCTCCTCTTCAGGAAAGCTTTGAAATGTCAACAGTTAATTACATACTGTGGCTTTCTGTAGGTAAGGCTGCAGCATGCCTGACTGCGATGCAGTGTTACGGAGCGCCTTATTAAGCTCTTCTTTTGCTCAGAAAACACACAATTACCATTCCACACGTGAGGGTTTTCTGAACCGTGGGAAAGTTTTTACTAAGTGAGGGGGGAAAAACCTTGTGGTGTTGGTCCAGTCTGACTGTAATGCTAGAAGTAAAAACTCTTCCCTGGGCAGGTGAAGATCCCCTTGCTGATGATCAAAATGAACGTGACATTAACTCAGTGGCTGGAGTCTTGAAGCTGTATTTCCGAGGACTGGAAAACCCCCTCTTTCCTAAGGAAAGGTTTCAAGATTTGGTATCTACTATAAGTAAGTATATATGACATGTCTTCTTGGAGAATAGGGTGGGACAAGTAAAGCAATAAACAGGGCATATATACACCTGTGCTTTGCAGCATATGCTGTCAGAAGGGCTGTAGGTCTGCAATGGAACTTATGAGGGAGAGACATTGAGGATGTGTGCTGTCAGTGCTGGAGGTAAGGCAGAGGTGTAACATCTTGCTATGGCTCCTCTAAAATCCAGAGAATCAGCTTTAGGCTAGTGGGCTGTATACACACTGTGTGTTGCATGAGGGCTCTTTGGTCACTTGAACACAATAGGCAGTGTCTTCCTGCACAGTCTGTCTACACGGATCACTGAGCTGTTGCATGTTGTGTAGCTGGGACCCAGAGAGTTTGTAGCTAAGCAAAGCAGAGGTCAGTACTTCATAGCTACTCAAGAAACTTCTCTGATCCATGAGGTCAGCAAAACTGGTTTCAACCTCACACAGTCAGGGGTTCTTGAAGTATTTACTGCTTGTTTGTATGCCCCAAAGAAAAACTTCACTGAGCTGCTTCATCATGAAATGATGTGAACCAACTGTTGGGGTTTAAGGGGAGAAGCCTGGTCACCCCTATGTTCTGTCCTGACTTCTCTCAACCCAACTTGCTCCTGTGCAACTGAAGAAACAGATCTCCCAGCTGGGCCTTATTTCTCACAGTACTTTGTAGTGATGGCATTTGTTTATTGGCAAGTCATGGAAATCACTCCCATTGGGCAAAAGAAGGCAGAATAAATTCAGTGCATCGGAGATGGTAGAAGAGCGTTGTGCACTGTGACTACAGGACAGCTTTGTTTGATGGGAGCAGTGTTGGGCTGTGTGGTTTGCCTGTTGGCCTGCGGGTGCTCTGGGGCTGACGAGTGAAGGGCTGTGCCCATGCTCAGCTGTCACTGCTCAGGGCTCCTTCCTGCCTCGTAACGTCAATGTGCATAACTGCTAGAGATTCAGTAATGTCAAGGCAGACAGATGATACCTGGAGGGGGACGACTCAGGGATGGGTTTATTCCCAAAGAGGAATGTATTCTTACTTCTCAGGAGCAGTTGTTTTATAGAGTAGCTGTTTGAAATTTGCTGTTGCCTTTCACTTTTGATGTGTAAAACAGTGCAATGCACCTGTAACACTGCAAGCAAAGAAGCTATTCCTGCACCAGGCCCTCACCCCAGGCAGGGGGCTCGTTGGGCCATGAGCAGACTGCAAGCACCCCTGGGCTCTGCAACAACGGGAACGGAGCCCTGGGAAGTGTGCCTGGTGCTGTGCAGCCAACCCTAATTACTGCTGGCTTGCACCATTTGGTAAGCTTCTGGGAGCTTCTCGTTGCAAACATAACCAGTTAACTTCCTGGGTTCTGCCCCTGGGAGATGCGTGGTTCCCTGCCAGCGCGATGGGGTGATGATAAAGGAAGAACTCTTTTGTCCTTTTGCTTTATGGGGAACTGAGGATTTACGTGGAGACATCCCTTAAACATGCATGGGAAGCAGATGGGTGGGAAAGGCTCTTTGCTAGCGAAGGTTCATTCTGGGGTATGCTTGTGTTATAGAGCGATTGGTTTCTCCATTAATCCTCTGAATTGCAGCCAGTCAAAACATTTTGGTACGTAGAAAGGTAGGAACTTGTTCCTCTGGGTTTCAGAACAGATGCCTGTTGTTGCATTGCTTTATCCTGTGTTTGTTTGATATTTTTATTTTTAATGTATTCTTAAATAAACACAAATGGGAGAAATGAAGAACCAGTAAGCTGTAGTGTGGTGAATTCATTCCTCAGAAGGAAAAAAGTTCTGAAACAAAATATAAAGATTTCTGGATTTGGATTGAAGCCAAAATTGGTTCTGAATTCTTGAACGAATGGCAGCCTGGCAGTGTGCCAGGGAAGTTCATTCTGATTAGCAGATGTCAGAGTTTGAGCCAGCACAGGGGAAGCAGCCCTCCACTGCTGTGGTTCCACACATCGAGGGCTGCCTGGCCCCAGGCTTTGGTGCTCTTTGCCGGAGGGCAGAAGTGAATCTTAAAGTGCCAACTCAGATTAAATTCCCTTTAAAACCAGCAGGAAACTTAAGCAGAAGGGCTGAGGAAGACCTGATATTTATACTCATGAAAGAGCAAAGCTAATAAAAACCTTATCTTAAAATCTGCACTAGAACACCAAACGGTGCTGTTTTCCAGTGCCAAATTGGCTAAAGCTTTTGAGAAACAGTGGAACTGCTGAATAAGTAACTAAATAATGCATTAACAGGCATTTTAAAAATGAAACCATGGAAATGCCTTTATTTGCCTTTACACTAAATCTTGGCTGTACGTAGGAGTTGACCTGTGGAAGAGCATCGTGCTGATTCTCTGCTGACTCCGTTGTGTAAACCAGTGGATTGAATCAGGATTTGTGCTATTGTTTTCCTTGTCTAGTTAGCTACTAAGTCTGGAGTAGGTCCCTTTAGTGCTATGTGCTCTAGTCCTGAGAAGTTTTAAAGATGTACTTTTTATTCCATGTGTTCCAGAAACTGAGAATCCCGCCGAGAGGGTGCACCAGATCCAGCAAATCATCGTCACTCTGCCCCGGGCTGTCATTGTTGTCATGAGATATCTATTTGCTTTCCTCAATCAGTGAGTCTCTTTCTTTCTTTCCTAAATTGCTCGTTATCTGCCTTTATTTCAGTGCCTCTCTGTCATTTTTTCTGTGAGTTACTTTTGGTATTGCTACAGAGTTGTATTTTGCCTCTTCCTCGGCGTGGCCTGGCCGTGTGTTTGGGGAAGATGGCTTTGGGTGCCGGGGGGGCTTTGGTGGGGCATCTTTCTGAGCTAACAGGGACAGAGGATACCACACCTCCCTAATGCATGTGCTTGCAGCTTGTCACAGTACAGCGATGAGAACATGATGGATCCCTACAACCTGGCCATCTGCTTTGGGCCCACTCTGATGCACATTCCAGATGGGCAGGATCCGGTGTCCTGTCAAGCCCATGTCAATGAGGTCATCAAAACCATCATCATCAACCACGAGGGCATCTTCCCCAGCCACAGAGAGCTGGAAGGACCCGTCTATGAGAAGTGCATGACTGGAGGGGAGGAATACTGGTAAGGAGCAGGGGCAGAACTTCATTGCATTCAGAACCCAGCAAAACCAGATCCCCTCATTGGATTTATCCTCTTGTGCTGCAAATTAGGAGTGAGTCTGTGATAAAAGAGAGGACTTTGGCAGGATTCACGATAAACAGAACTGACTCCATCTACATGAGTGTAAGATAAGGGCTGTGGGGATCAGACTCCTGAGAGGATGAGTTGTGAAGAGAGCTTTGAGCAAGTTCAGACATAATATTCAGGGCAGCTGAGTACAGTGCTAGGATGGCTTTGACTCTCTGCAGATGCAGTGTGCCCTTTTACCTTTATTTTTGGCAAATGTTACAAATAAGATATGCAAGAGCTGGGGATAAAATGCTAAAGATCATTGTGAATGATAGGAAATTTTATTTGTTATTGCTTGTTTTTATTTTGCCAAATATGAGTAACTTGCATGAGCAGTGGGACATGAAGTTCCGGGCTTGAACTTTGTGGTGGTGCACATGTCTGCTGTACTCGGAGCAGTTCAAAGGTTTGTTGTGATTTTGTAGGACTGAGATATTTATTTTAAAATGAAAACCAGAACTCGTTTGAGTATCACTGGGACTCCTAAACAACTTATTTTTGCAAAATGCCTTGGGAACAGAATCTTGTTCTCTCTTTTAAAGCACCATGTGTTTATTTCAGTGACAGCCCTCACAGTGAGCCAGGCACCATTGATGAAGTTGACCACGACAATGGCACGGAGCCACACACCAGTGATGATGGTGAGCGCACATGTGAGCTACAGAAACTTGGATCTGTGTTAGGAGGACTGTGCATATAGGAAAGTACTGTGCACTTTGCCCCTCATCACGTCAGGCTGGACTGTTGTCTGGCATGCAGATGTTTCTGTGTGTTTGGCAGTGTATGTGCATGTTAGTTACTGTTGCTTATAGGTTTTCCTCCTAGGATGTGCAAGGACTGTAGTCTGACTCCAGGGAAGAGTACAGGAGTTGTTTTTGTGGACTTCATGTCGATCACAAAGGCGAGTGCAGGACCAGGGTGCAGGCAGAACTGGGCATGAGGTGTGCTCATTACAAGCTGTGGTGCCCAGAGCTGGAGAAAGCATTGGCCTTTCCCTGCCCAGGAGTCACCTGTGACTCCACTGCAGCTGGGAATCGAGCTGGTGCTGCTGAGAGACAGCAAATGTCATCGCATGGTGGCAGTGCTACTGTGAGACTGCTGTGTGGCAGGGTGCTGCACAGCTGAGTGCTCCTCTCCTGGTTTCTTGCCCCTATGCCTCCTATTCTATCAAACACTGGTGCTCCCCGGCTGTGGTGGGGTCTGCCTGCAAGGGGGAG
>JAPSGF010000029.1:7601230-7612811 GCA_035772895.1 Perdix hodgsoniae | reverse complement strand
TGTGATTAGAGTTTCTGGGTGATTAACTGTGGTGCAAGTGTAGAGAAGAGCATCTTTATTTTGTGAATGTACGTGTCCCTTCTTCCTCTCACCCTATGCATCCCTCCTGCTGGGAAACTCAATATTTTATCTGGCTTGGAAAGCCCTTCTGATAGCCTCCTCCCTCCGTATCCTCCAGAGAGCATTCCCCATCGGTGCCGTGGTGGCAGACCCAGCCACCCTGGTGCTCACACTGGTGCAGCCATACTTTCAGCTAGGGACAGCCTGTCCATGGAAATGACCTGTCTGCCGTCGTGTTGAGAGGGGACACGGTTCGTGTTCAGCACCTCCTGTGTCCTTCAGTGGTTCCTGCTCTGAGCAGAGCAGCAGGTTGCACCCCAGTGTGGAGCCCATGGTCAGTGACAGCGCACATGGCACAGAGCGAGTTTCCATGTTCCAGTGAGAGCATGGCAGATCTGAAGGAGCTGGGCTGATCTGCCTTGTCCAGCTTTGTCCAAACGCTGTCGGTCCTCATGGGATTTAAAACATTTGATATCTCTGCAGGGTTATGTTAGCTGTTTGTTGCTGGCTCCAGTAGCAGTCAGAGCTGGCAGAGTGGTGGCTGCTGCTCTTGCACCTCCTTCTGGGCAGGGAGATGAGTTCAGAGCTGATACTGTCATTTTTGTAGGGATCCCCAAAGGGGTATTTGTTATTCATCAGTAATTCAGGCCAAGCTGTCTCCAGGGTGAGGGAAGGAGTTGAAGAGAATGTAATGGGGGTGGGTGGGGGGGGGGAGCTTTGGGTGTTGTATCTGATACAGCTTGGTGAGATCCCGGTCTGGAAGATAATGGTGTTCTGTAACCAAAGAAGTCACTTTATTGGAAGAAAATATGAGTGTAGACAAAGATGCCATATGTACACAGGGAAATTCAGCTGCTCCCCATCTGGTTTGCAGCTTTTTTGTAGTTTGTGAGCCTCTGAGAAATTCCAAGAAGGCTGAAAGGACAAAAAGAATCAGTTGCTCTAAGAATAAGATGGTTTGTGCTCAGTGTAAGGTGGTCTTGGGAAGCTCAGGCAGCGGGATGAGAGCTGCTCAGGTGAGGTTTCCTTATTCTGGGACTTACTGTGCCCTCATGATTGTCATACTGAGCTTCTCTGTCTGTGTTTCTCTTCCTTTGCAGAAGTGGAGCAGATTGAAGCCATAGCAAAGTTTGACTATGTTGGACGGTCTCCACGAGAGCTGTCCTTTAAGAAAGGGGCGTCGCTCCTCCTGTACCATCGGGCATCAGAAGATTGGTGGGAAGGGAGACACAACGGTGTGGACGGCCTCATACCCCACCAATACATTGTGGTGCAAGACATGTGAGTAAAGGCACTGCGTGCTGACCCAGGATGTCCAAATCGCCTACCCACGAGGTCCCTCTTTAACTGCTGCTTAAATAGGTCTGGTTTTCCCAGATTTTTAATGACTTGAGAAATCTGGGTCTGTTCTGGTATGCCTCGCTGTGTGTTGGTTTAGGCTGTCTCTTGTTCAAGCTGACATAGCCAAGCACTATGTCCTTGGTGTGCCTACACCATGTCTGTCCCTGACTACTCTAGGAGGCAGGATGCAGATGCAGCATTGGCCTCTCCCTGTGTATGTAGCTGCTGTTGCACGCTACGCTCTGCCTGTCCTTTGTAGATGCCACTCCTATTGTAAGTACCACACCCAGATTCATTGCAGTGGCAGCCTGAACGGGGTCTCGTTTCCACAGGGATGATGCCTTCTCTGACAGCCTGAGCCAGAAGGCGGACAGCGAGGCAAGCAGCGGCCCGCTGCTGGATGACAAGGCCTCCTCCAAGAACGACATCCAGTCCCCCACAGATCACCTTGTGGACTACAGCTTTGGTGGAGTCCTGGGCCGGTAGGGAGCTCTCCTTTTCCTGCAGGCTCAGAGGTGGTCACTGTCACGTGCAGGGAGAGTCAGTGTGCAGGGAAAGGCAGAGGGGAACATTCTGTTCATGTGGATTGCCAATGTAGATCTTAACAACTAAAATGGCACAATGCTGTCCCTTTCTCAGCGCTGGCTAAAATGTCTGTCTGTCCTCTTGCTTTAGTCTTCTGGAGCTGAAGGGGTTGAGTCTGATTTGGTCTGGCTTCCCAGAGCTAAGAGATTGCCTTGCAGCATGCAAGCGGATGCCTGTATGTGACGCACGGTGACCCGCTCTTGTGATGAATTCTTTGCAGAGTGAGATTGAGGTCTGACGGCGCAGCTATCCCTCGCCGTCGAAGCGGGGGGGACACCCACAGCCCACCCCGGGGGCTGGGTCCTGGCATAGACACTCCTCCTCGAGCGGCCGCCTGCCCTAGCAGCCCCCACAAAATTCCTCTAAGCAGAGGCAGGATTGAGAGCCCTGAAAAGCGCAGGATGGCGACATTCGGCAGTGCAGGGAGCATCAATTTCCCAGACAGGAAGGCCTTGTCTGACAGCCACCCGCTGCGATCGACCTGTGGATCCACCAGGCACAGTAGTCTTGGAGATCAGAAATCTCTAGAAGCAGAAGCACTTGCCGAGGTAAGAGGGTGGTGAGTGGCTCCTGGTGCCCGCAGATTGAGAGGTAAAACTCAGGTGTGAGCACTGCACAGCCCCTTTCGTCTCACAGCACTACAGAGTGGTGGAGCTGTTGCAGCTGCAGTGGTTTAGAGATGGAAGCCAGCAGCCAGCAGTGTGCTGTCAGCTCCTCCAGCCCTGTCGGTTGGTCTAACAGGAGGTCCTGCTGCTCCACATACCTTGCTTCTACACTACGAGAGGCAGAGGTGTTCAGTGCACCACTGAAATGCGCTGCCGTCCCCTTGCAGGGAAGGATGTGCATTACCTTCATTGGGCACTCCATAGAAAGCATCTATAAGTCACAATTCAGTTGGTGCTTAGTGCATTTCAGGTTTTTTTGGTGGCTATGTGTAGGACCTCAGAACATTAGTCTAAGCACAGTAGGATGTCCCCAGCCACACACGTGGTCTGCAGCATTGCCACAGTTTCATGCTGCTTCTTCAGTGTATCTGCCGTCAGCACAGCCCGTGGTCTGCTCTCCTTGCTGCTAGCTGGAGCCTGTCAGCCAGGTGCCACTAACCCCATTAACAACTGGAGTGCGGTACTTCCATGGAGCAAGCTGCAGCATTCCTGTGCCTCTGTGTGGCCAGGGCCGTGCAGAAGAGTCCCGTGTGCCAGCACTGCCAGGCCACGTGCTGTGTGCCACTCCTCGCCAGGCACGATGGAGGTGGGAGAAGAACGGCTGCTAGAGACGCTGCTGCCTGTCACATGGAAGGATCTTCTGTGGGGCTTAGCAGGTTACGTGCAGAACTACCTGCTTTCAGCGGGATAAGTAACAATAATGGCAGAAAGGAAGAACTCTTGCTGTCCTGTCTGTTTTTCCACCAATCACGCTCCTTGTGCGCTTGCTCTGCAGCACTCTGCCCGGCTTCTCTGTTCATTAAGAGCTTGTGTGTGATGTGAACCAATCTCAGGTGCAGGGGATACCTCCAGAGGAGCGGGGAGTGCTGGGGGTAGAGCACGATCTGCCCCCTTTCCTTTCCTTCACTTTCTTTTTTTTTTTAAATCTGGAAGGGATTCTTGCTCAGCTGATGAAAATGAGCATTTACTGTGAAGTCAGTTGGACTAAACTTGGTAGTCCTAAGGCTGAGCTGTGGGAGAATTATTTCCACTCATTTTCTGCACAGTTTAATATAATTAATTGGAGCTAACTTGAGAATTAATTCCCTTCAGCTGAACGTGATCTAAGGCTTACTGAGTATTTTGTATACATGAGAAGACATAAGGACTTGTCTACGTGAGGATAGCGAGGAGAGTTAAGCGGAGTTACTTCTTAAATGATGGATTCGATTGCTGTGAATCACTTTTCAGATGGCCTCTGAGTCAAAGTGGCCTTGATTCATTTAAGGCTTACCGAAATGAAGCCAAATTAGGGCCTCTTTATCTCTGAGTGTGAAGATCAGCAGCCAGTTGTAGGCAATTGAGCAAATTTGCTTTAAGTTTACATTTTCCATTGACTTGGGCTCCCTGTCTGACAGATCTCTTGGGCAGACCCAGGGATGCCATGAGCCGGGTGGCCGGGAGGTGCTGTCTGGGGGGGTCCTGGTTCTGGCGGGTGGGAGATAGGGACCTGCTGCCCCTGTGCTGTGGGGGTGCCTGGGGCTGCCTCCCCCAGCCCTGAGCCCCTCGTGCCACTCAGCCCGTGTGCATCACTGCCTTTCTGCCACATTCTGAGCGGCACATGGGGAGCGGAGGTCCTGCGCTCCTATTGGAAGCTGCAGGGCTGTGATTTGGGAGCAGGGAGAGGTGTCTGTCCTGGGGGGCAGGGCGCAGGTACCGGGGTTGGTGTCACAGCGTCACGTGGGATTTATTGCTTTGACATCGGTGACCAAACCCGCACGGACATCTGAGCCAGCGGGCGCCTCTGTGCTGCCAGAGCGCCGGCTTTGTCTGCTCCCCGAGCTCCCCTTTGCACTGAGGGACCCCAAGGCCGGAGTTCCCCTGCAGCACACGGGGCGGGGGCACCTGGGGCTGGGCGCGGTGCCGCGGCTCTGACCTCCTTGTGCCGGTGCGGTTGGCAGGACATCGAGAAGACCATGAGCACGGCCCTGAACGAGCTGCGGGAGCTGGAGCGGCAGAACACGGCCAAGCAGGCTCCCGACGTGGTGCTGGACACGCTGGAGCTCCTGAAGAATCCCCCGCTGGGCGCCGCCAACTCGGAGCCTGCCAGTCCCCTGCACACCATCCTCATCCGGGACCCCGATGCCGCCATGCGGCGCAGCAGCAGCTCCACCGCCGAGATGATGACCACCTTCAAACCGGCGCTATCGGCCCGGCTGGCCGGGGCGCAGCTGCGGCCCCCCCCCATGCGCCCGGCTCGCCCCGCGGTGCAGCACCGCTCCAGCAGCAGCAGCAGCTCGGGGGTGGGCAGCCCCGCCATCACCCCCACCGAGAAGCTGTTCCCCAGCGGCGCGGCGGACAAGTCGGGCACCATGTAGCCGGGCTGCGGTGCTGCGCTCAGGAGAAGCCCAGGAGACCGATGGTGGGCACAGGTGTGGGTGTGCGGCGGGCGCCCCGAACCACTGGAGAGCTCCCTGGGCTCAGGGCCGTGTGGCAGAGGGGATGGCAGATCTGCGTGTCATCACTGGAGAACACACGTCGTATGTAGAAGTATATATTAAAAAAAGTGTACAGAATTTGGTGACTTTTTTTTAAAAAAAGTAGATTTACCTCAGAAACTGGCTCTGAAATGCCCTCGCTAGAGACGTTGGGTTGGTTTTGTCATCTTTCCAGGCTCTGTGTGCGCGGCCCTGCACAGCAGCTGTGTGCCAAGCAATGCCAGGCTGCTCCTGGGAGCTGTGCTGCACCCTGCGCTGCTGGGGAAGCAGAAGGGGCGGCTCTGCTGGCACGGCCAGGTGCAGCGCTGGCCCTGGGCTGGGGCTTCAGCATCAGCAGCAGATAAGAACTGGCACCAAACCTGTGATAAAGCGTAAATAGAGAACTTGCGCAGCCTGGGATGATTCTTTGTTCCCTCTCCCTGTAACACTTTCTTTTTTTTTTTTTTTTAGTTTTACCTGTCGATATCTCAACAAATGGGGCTGAAGGTGAGGGGGCTCCGGGGTGGCGACTCCTGGGTGGTTGCACAGCAGTATGTGGGGGTCTTGAGTCAGATTGTGTCTTCTTGCATGCAAAGCATGAGCCATATTTGACCATGTCAGACATGTAGCTGATCTGATGGGGCAATATTTTGCACTTTCTGTACTGTCCTATATAACGCAGTGGTTTGAGTTTATGCAAAGAAATCGACAGTTTGTTTTTCCTTGGAACATTTAACCCAGAGAAGAAAGACATGCAGAAAGAGCTGGGGATTGCATGGGGTTTGTCTGATAGCCACATCCGTGTAGTGCTGAATCCAAGACGCTCTGTGCTTCTCCTGCAGTCTCCCTCCCTGTGCAGGTCTCTGCACTGTGCCCCGTGCTGTAATCAGCCCCGTGCCCACCATCGCTCCCTGAGCAGTGCCTGGCTGCCGGCCCGCAGCCCCCACCTCCCCCCGGCCCCCAGGCAGGGCGGTGGGGCAGCAGCACTGCGGGCTGTGGGTGCCGCTGCTGCGCAGGGCTGTGCGCCCCCTCTGCTCTTTGTGGCTGTATTTGCTTCAGTGCTGGGAAGTAACTGTTAAAGTGTAAGCTGTACAAAAATAGGGTAAGATTAGATGAAAGCCGATGCCGCTCACCGGATCTTTGCACTTAGTAGGTAGCTCAATGTACAAATAAATAACGTTAAAAAGAAATAAAGCAGCAACCTAACCTTTCAGTGTACATAGTGGGGAAAGTACTGTACTAGTGGTTCTGTCATTGTTCCTCGGTATAACGCTGTGAGGGGAAGTGGTGTTGACGTACTTGTCGGTTAACATAGGTGACGTTTGTAACTACCACCATTGGTTCCTATGGATGTTTATGTTCTCCATGGTTCCCCCCTCCCTACACATGGGTGACCCGCGGCAGTGCCGGCAGCAGCCGCGCTGTGTTTGTGCGGCTGAGGGGAGCAGACCTGCTGTGCTCAGAGCTGTGCAGTCGCTGCCAGCCGTGTTTTCCATTCGGTTCTTGGAGAACATTCACTTTGCTCTTCCGTTTATTTCCTTTGTTTTTTTAATATACTTTCAGAGATGACTTGGGAGCAAACTGTGTGTGTTGGATTTGGTTTTTTTCCTACCTTCTTTTGAAGATGCGGTACAAATGCCAGTGTTTTTCTATTAAATTATTGCCTTTTGTTTTCTTTTGTTTTGTTGTGGGTTTTTAATACAATTATTTTCTTAACTTTAAGTGCCTTTTTGAGCACCAGAACAAATGCTTGGAATCGATGTCCTCGGAGCTGCGTCCCGATTTCCTTTGTACAGTTACGTTGTGCTGTGGCTGATTGCTTTGAAGTACTGCTAATTATTATTTTTGGTTTTTAACGAAAGGAAGCCGAGACGTTTTGTTGAGGAGTAAGCAACCCCTTTTTAATACGGTATTCCAATTGTAGTTTTAACCACTGTAAATGTGGGGGGGTGTATTTTTCTGTAACTTGGCACAAAATTTAACCACGTGGTAGGAGTGTCATAACTGGAACCCACTCATGTTCTGTGAGTGACCTTATCCTGCTCCTCGCTGTCTCTCCCGAGGCTCAAAGACTGGAGGCTCTCCGAGTCCCAGGGCGGTTGGCTGCGGCCCGCAGGCGCTGGGGGCCCCGGGGCCGTTCCTGCTGAGCCCCGGGCTCGGCCGTGGCCTGTAGGAGGTGGGGCCGCCCCGGGGCTTCTCTGCCATGCAGAGCCGGTGCCGCCCCGGCGCCTGCAGCCCCCAACCCTGAGCCCCTCCCAGGACCGCCGCCGGCCAGGCGAGCATTGCTATGGGAGGCCCTCATGCCGGCCCTGGGGCTGCGATGGCCGCGCATCTCTCGTCCTTCGGCTGCGGTGCGCCTGGTGCCCTTCTGGCAGTGCTGGGCTGTGTACCTAACGAGCGGCGCTGTGTTTTCACAGTGTGGCACGGGATGTCCCGAGGCCGATGGGCTCCCGGTGCTGGGCTGCGTGCTCTGCTGGGCTTTGGTTCTGTCAGGAAACCTCAGGAACTGCTGTGGGCTGCCCCTCGTCGCGGTCGTCGTCCTCCCCGTGGGTGTTGTCTCTGTAATGTATGGTGCGATGCCGTCCGCTAGAGCGGTTGGGTCCTCTGTCCTGTGCGCTGATGAAGCCGTGTAGATGGAGCCACTGCTTGGAGGTGGACTCGTCCTGTTGAATAAAACTGCTTAACTTTTCTCAAAATCACTCGTTGTGGTTTCAGTGTTCGCCGCCCCGCTGCTGCCTGGGGAGCTGCAGGGCTCTGTCCTGTATCCCATCCCTCCCCCCTGTGGTTCTGTGCCCCACTCCTGGCCCTGGCAGCACCTTGCAGCCAGCACTGAGCGCCTGCACTGCTGGCACCGCCTGTTGTGCCCTGCGGTGTATCGAGCCCAGCTGCTGAGAGTGCAGATGGATGCTTTGCTTTCAGCCGTGGACAAGTGGGGAAGATACAAGGGGAAGGAGATGTAGGCCAATAAAAACCTAAAACTTCAAGCAGGTGTAAATTTGTACATTTCTATGGATGTGGGAGGACTTGCATGGATCCACACCAGCCGGGGCCGTACCCTGTGTCCCAGAGCTGTTTGTTTTTCATTTAAAATGCCTTTCTGCAAACCCAACAGGAATGTTCCCCAAAGTGTGAACAAGTCTTTGTCCAGAGGGTCCCCACACCAAACCTCTGGGGCTGGAGTGCAGGTGAGGAGGTGGGTGCTGCTGGGATGGGCAGGGATGCTGGTACTTATGCTGGACTGCTGCTATTCTGCTCTCAGCTTCAGCTCAGTGAGATGTGCTGTCCTGCCAATGCAAACGGCGGTTTTCTGAACAAGATAGGAAGTCCATAAACAAGGGGAGGCAGGGGCTGTTAGGTGGGATGCAGGTGCAAATGTTTAGAAGTGCCCTGCTCGGCACGCGGGGGGAGGGGATGTCCTGGTGGTGGCCATGTGAGCAGGGTGTGCTGGGCTGAGCAGCGGCCCTTCCTGGGCGAGGAGAAGCCCTGTGCCTGCCGAGCAGCCGAGGCGCGGCCCGTGTCCCCCGGCACGGCGGTGATGGGGTTGCACTGCACGGACCTGGAGCTGCACAGGGGCGGTGCTGCGGCGCACCGCGCAAGCAGGGCTCGTGCAGGGGCGGCTCACCAGGTCCGTGCCGGGAGCGTTTGGGGCGATCACGACTGCAAGTGTTGCTGCTGCAGAGCTTTCCCCAGTACTGAACTCTGAGCCGCTCTAAGTTCAGCTCGTCAGTGTTCGTGAATCAGTGTGAGATTATCTTGAAATGGAGAGCTGCTTTGGCGGGGCCGGCTCCTGCCTGGGAGCCAACTGCGCGTCCAGCAGGCAGCTCTGAAGGGGCACTGCGTGGGCTCGCGGTGCTGGGCGGACACCCGCGGCTCTGCCAACGGGCACCGGGAGTGCGGAGCGGGCCGAGGGCCGGTGCGGGACCGGAGCGGAGCTTCTGCGCTGTGCCCCGTGCTCGCCCCGCAGCTCCGTGCCGGGTAGGAGCCGTGCAGCTGCGCGGGGCTCCGCGGGGGCGCGCGGGGGTTTGAGCGCAACTTCAGCTGCGAATTTCCGCGCGGAGCGAAGCCCCACCAGCGGCCCGTGCGCAGCCGGAGGTGCGCGCAGCCCCGTGGCCGCCAGAGGGCGCCGCCCGCCGCCACCGCGGAGCTCGGAGCGGCGCGTCGGGAGGGGCGGGGCGGGGCGGGGCGGGGCGGGGGTCCGTCCGTCACCCGCGGAGCTCTGTCCGTCAGCAGCTGTCCGTGCGGCGCTCGTGGCACGGCATGAAAGGAGGACGCAGGAGCGAAATGGAAAAGAAACGGTGTCAGAACGTGGAGTGATTAATGCTGTGAGCCTCGACACAGAGGACTGTGAGTGCCTGCGGTCCTGCTGCCCGAATTAAAGGAGACAATAAATGAAATGTTCAATTCCCCCCCCCTCCCACACTTACAACCAGTGTAGTGCCTTTAGCGAAAGAGGTGAAGATTTTCCATCTCCCTCTAAAGCAGCAGCAGAGCAGTGTGCCATGGCCCGGCTGCCCTGGGTGCACGGCACGGCGCTGTGCCCGCCGGTACCCATCCCCTCCCTGCCCTCAGCTGCACTGCAGGAGCTCTGCACCCCTGCTGTGAAAATCAGCTCTCCCCACTTTTGTTCGAATGAGAAATGAAAAAAGACGGCTGATAGAGCCCTGCAGGCCGCTCCCCAAAGAGACACTGCAGACAGCCTTCAGCAGGCGTTGGGGATCGTGGTGTCACCCATCTCCTGAAGCACCGCAGCACGGTGCGTTGGAGTGTTTGCCTTTTCCAAGGGAAGGGAGCCAAGCAGGCAGTGCATGAAGTGATCGTGGCAGTGCCTGGCTGAGCCAAACCAGCCCTCTGAAAACTCTCCCATCCGTACATTCTTCCCCCCCGGAGCCCCATGGCAGCTCTCACTGCCCTCAGTCAGCCCCGACCCATCAGCATCGCTGTGTTATCAGCTGCTCAGACTGGCTGTGCTCACTGCATCCATCTCATGACAGTTCAAGAGAAAGTTAAATATTATTTCTGGCTGCTCCAGATGCTCACTCTGACAGCTCTGCAATGGAAGTTTCCACACCACTCTTCTGAGCTGTGACATTTTTTCCATTGGCCTGAAACCACTGAAGAAGACAAACAAACCCGTAAAGGAAGAGAGTTTTCACTGCGCTTTCGAGGCACTTCTGCATGAGAAGAGCAGGTGTGCTGTGGGCAGAGGTGGCACTGGGAGCTGCAGGCAGGCTGTGGGGCAGCAGCCAGCATCGCCCCTGCCGCGGGGCAAACCTTGGGGCAAGCAATCCCCGCACAGCCCCCCCATCCCAGCCACCGGCCACATCCTAACCGCGTCCCCACGATCGTGCAACTCCCCCATTTCGGGAGCCGTTTGTGTTGCGCTCATTCAGCCGAGGCTCCTCGCCTTCAGCCCGGTGTTGCGGTGTGACACAAGGGGGGCGCTGCCCGGAGATGCCCTCAGTCCCGCATCACACGCTGCCCAACACGCGGGCTGTAACTGAGCGCAGCCTCTGTGCTTCGGAGGGGAGGAGGTGAACCACGGCCGCTCCCGCAGCCGCCGCCCATCGCGGCTTGGTCGGCGCGGCTTCACTTTGAAGCTGGTGAAGTGGGAAATAACGCCGTGCCGATGCGGACAGAATCACTACAAACAGATTCGCGATGCCAGAACCGCCGGCGTGCTCAGCACTACCGCTTGGCAGTGCGATAGACGGCACGTTTTAATTGAAGCTGAGAGGGAGAGACGTGCGGTGGGACTTCGGAAACCTCAGCTGCCAACAAGACTGCAAAAACAAGGGAGGAAACGTGAAGTACTGACGAGCCCAGGTGGTGCCGCCGTTACCGAAAGATGCTCGTTACCAACAGACGGCGTTGGTCCCGCGGCAGCCGGGCCGCGTGCGCTGCAGGGAACAGCACGGCGACTTCCGCCGTAAGGAGCAACGGGGCCGAAGCGGTAATGGAGACGTGCGGAAGGAAGGAGGCGGCGCCAGGCGTTGCCGCCACGCGGAGCGGCGCGACAGAGGCGAACGGCGCTGCGACCGGCCGGAAACGCGGCAGCTGAAGGCGAAGGGCGGGCGGCTCCGCCGCGGAACCGCGCCGCCACCGCCGGCCGCGCGCACGCGCAGAGCCGCGCGCCTCGGCGACGCCGCGCGGGACCACAGCTCCCGGCAGCCACCGCGACCGGAAGTGGCGCGCGGCGGCGCGCGGGATTCGGACCGGGAGCGGCTCGGGCCGCGCCGCGGGGGTCGGGCGTGGGATCATGGCGCTGGCAGCGCCCGAGCCGCCGTGGCCGCCCAGCCTGTCGCCGCTGAAGGTGCGTGGGGCGGGGCGGGAGCGGGACGGCGGTCCGCGGGTCCCGGCCTCAGGTGGAGCGCTGCTGTGGAGCCGCTGCAGGGATGGAGGCCGGGCCCGGGCTGCGCTTCGTGCCGCTCCGCACCACCGTACCGCACCGCGCTACCGTACCGCACCGCACCACCG